>JAEPRB010000113.1:0-127622 GCA_016758965.1 Circinella minor | reverse complement strand
ATAGTTGAAGGCGATTAAGGCTTTTGTGTTACTGCAACCAGTTCATTCAAAAGAAGATCATGGCGTGCTTTTTTCCGTGCATCATTAGGTTCTACATCCCTTCCATCACGGATTCTCTTCTGAAATCTTCAGTACCCCTTTTTTTTTATCTTTAACTTATAAACAATGGCGACTTTTACGCGCGACAATTCTTTATAAAATCCCCTTGACACCGAAGACGTGTATACACTGTCTTTACCAGCTACACCAGGAAACGATTCTAGCAGTAAAGCATTATTCCGTACAGATGATATAAAAGATACTATAATAATATCTGTTGTAGGTGGTGGTATTTGCGGTTTTGCATATCATAACGGACCAACAGAACATAACGACAACAAAAGGACTGACATAAAGTACTATCCACAAGATAACACCAAGTATCTTGCGCCTCTGTCATAATGGAGATTCAGAAAAAGGGGTCCCATAAGTTTATTGTTCGATTAATGCGATATTCATTAAATGTATTTGACGAAACAAAGATTCTCCCCATTGTTTTGGTCATCAGTATTGATGGGTTCTCAAGCAAACAGTTTTGCAAAGAAAATTCTGTTAAACGCGATAATGTGCCATTTATATACTTTCCAGTTCGCTTTAAGCAAAACATGTTCATATCTACAATGCCCATGCCAAAAATGAAGATAGTTGGCATATATGCTTATATTCCAGCTCCACCCAATAGCGGTCGGTGGATGAATTTCAAAATGGGTAAAATGGGTAACCCATTTGGGTTATCCTAACCCCCCTGACGTTGATTTATAACCTTTTATTTCATAATTTTTAGCTGAGAAATCTGGCCACGAGTGTTCAAAAATGATTGCATTAGTTCACTTTCTAACACAGCAACAAAAGCACATTGTTGCCTTGGATGAATATATGGATTCAAAGAAGTTACAGAATAGCTTACCAAATCTTTACCGATGAATTAAACATCAAAGTAATTCAGGATACAAAGATCGAATCCTTTTGCGATGCGATTACATCTCAATCTAAAAAAGTTATTTATAATAACAGTTTGAATGATAAAACCTCTCGGAAACGCATTAAAAAATACGCACAGGATGGTATCAGCTTTACAAAAAACTATAAGCGACGCTGTCTGTATAGAGGAAGGAAAGTTCATCAGTGTAACTTCCATTTTAGTCACTGAATCCAAGGATCTTATATTTGTAAAAGAGTTCATAAAACAAAATCGAGGCAAAATGAAATGAGCATCTTGTTATGATCAAGGAATTGAGAAAGGTCTACTCGATAGATTTACATCTTATTCAACACTAAAAATGGTCTTTTATCGCCAGACACTTTGAGTTAACATTATGTAAACTAATACTTTCCTTTACTATTGTCAATTGACGCTTGTCATACTTTTATCTGTTAGCAAAAATAAACCTTTTCAGTGAAAATGACTAACCAGTTACTTTGGTTGCTTCCATTACTTCCGTTACTTTCATTACTTTTAATTTTCTCTTTGGCATTACTCCATTTTAGGGTTTGCTTTTAACGGTTTATTGAATCATTTATAGAATTTATTGATGGTGTTTCAGGCAATATTTACGAAGAAGAGCTTTTCTGCTAATACTTTCGCTGACATCAGTTTTAACAGATCAAAAGTTTTTAAATTCATGTATGTTCCTTTGTAGGAAAACAAAGTTGAGAACTCAATACTGTGATAAAAAATCAATAATATGCCACATTTGTAAGAATCGACTTTTTGTTTCTCGTTCTCTTACTCATCTATAAAATCCTACCTTATCCGTCTTCGTAAAAAAAAAAAGGGAGGAAAACAGAGGAAAAAATGAACGCCTTTTATAACTTTTTTTTTCGTGACTGCTTTAAATTTCTTTATCTCCAAGTTTTTCATTGGTTTAGTTTATTTGAAGTAGAGTGCAGACAATAGTATTATTAAGTAAAGTAAAAGCTTGAATTAATGAATATTGAAGAAAACGATAATTAAAAGTAAACTGTAAAAGAAGTACAAGCTGTCATGGCAATAAAAATAACAAATTCTTTGCTATGAAACACCAAACTGTTTCACAGCCAACTCCGAAGGAAAGCATGAAGTGTAATTTAATATAATTGCTATTTTTATTTTTAACCAGAACAACAATAAGCTGTCATACAAACAATTCTATTTCTCTATAAATGTAGCTTAGCTATAAATCATTATATCATTACCCTTTTTCTTTCTTTTATATTTTCAATTCTTATTCTAAGTTTGACCAGTTTGTAATACTGGTGAGTATTTTTATTATTATAACCCTATCAACTATTTTGTCTAACATATCAAATAACAATCATTTTAAGTGAATTTATATTTATTACGGGTCAAGCACAGACCCCCACGCACCCAGCAGTATCTTATTTGGTTATGTTTTTCGTAAAGATATACCGAAATAAAAAAATTCAAGTCGAATACAATTCTTTTCCCGATTATTTTTCGAATCAAATGGCGTATGGTAATAATAATGCAATCGAAAAATAACAACAGGCTTTTTCCAACCTTTGCTATTTTTAGATGTTTGGTTTATTGTCTACAGCTTCACCTCTGCTCAGTAATATCCATTAAATACTCCTTTAAGCAACAATGGTTGAGATTATTCTTTAGTTAATAAGTCTTCTTCAGCTAATTTTAATAATTATAAAAGCTACAAGATAATCAAGATGATATTAGTATACTACAACAAAATTATTAATACAATTAATAATATCCCCATTAAAACGCGAAGATAAGATTCCCAATTCCGTATAGTCTAAGCATAATTTACCAGCCACCAGTGGTCTGTCAACACCTTCATATGCCCTTTTTAAGTGGGTGTGGATTTGTTGAACATTCAAGAAATAAGATAAGCAGGCTTATAATATATTTGTGCTGATGGGCAGCACAGGGAATGTGTGAGTCAAACCGAGAAACAAGTGATATTAATGAATTGTGTTGGTGAATGACGTCTCAAACAACGGATGACAAACAAACCATTTAATTTTTATTTTACCACTTGGTATTTTATTTATTTGAGGTTTTAATGCGTAGAAAAAAGGGAGGTGATTTTAGATACTTTCCATGGGAGTTGAAAAACAGGTGTTGTTATTAAGATGTAATAATATGTAATGATGCAAAAATAAAAACCTGTTTTCCCTTTTGTTTATTCGATAAATCTAGCTCCTTTTTTTTAAAAAATCAATTCTTAGGACTGCACCATCAAAATGGGAAGCTTATCAAGATGTAAATTGGAATAGTTGAAGAAAAAAAACACACTTTATCCGAAAAGATTCAAGTACTATTAATATATATATACGTAAATATATATTACGAATAATTATGCAGAAACGTTTTGATATACTTTAGTTTTAACAGTTTCAGGATTGTACATAATCATCATTTTAAGGTGCTACGTATACTTATGTAATATGCTTTAATATTTTTTTTTAATTCCATCAAGGTGAGGTCGTAAGAGAATAATATACATGTATACTCTGTTGTTACACCATATCATTCTTTTTCGGATCAATAATAATAATACATAATACACCAAAGCGTGTCAAAGTAAAAAAATGAAGTGTGTTTTTAATGGAAATCTGTATATAAATGACGAACTTTTTTGTTGGCCTTACGTAATTTTGAAACTTATTTTTTTGATGGAATGAGAAATATTCAAGGCTATATGTCATGTACGACAATTTGAAACATAGAGCTATAGTAAACAGAATATTGTTACTATAAAACCCTTTATAACAAGGTTTTTCTTCCTTGTTTTCCATCCCTCGCAATTTTGTTTTTGTATATTATTTATCCTTATTAAACCAACTTTTTCGGCCGGTCGACCATTAAAGGAAGAATTTTAATAACGATTATAATTATATATATATATATATATATATATATATATATCTTTATAGTAAAGAAGAAGGTAATACTCTGAACCTGAATTATACATTTGATCGATCAATAAAAGATACTAACATAAGGATGTTACAATTAGTCACTTGGTAACAAAAATACGTATGTTAATTATGGATCGCCCTTTTTTTCTATGATTCCTTCATAGCAAAACATGCACACACACACACTCTCTCTCTCTCTCTCTCTCTCTCTCTCTCTCTCTCTCTCTCTCTCTCTCTCTCTCTCATGTAAATATAATCCCATTATTATCCTTGATGCTGCAATTTATCATTTATATAAGATGTGTAGATTAATCTGTTATTTAAAAAGATGCCGAGAATCATAAAACTATTAATATAACGTCACTGATTAATTTTTTTTAGACATATGAGCAAAAGAGAATGATTAATAAATTCCATCGCTGGACCATACAGTAGCAAATGTCAAAAAGAGTGTTCGTTTAACTTACAATAGGAGTAAATATTAATATGTCTGCAGTTAAAATGTAGATAAAAGCATAAATAAGATGCACGAGTTAAAACTTTATTTATTTTTCTTCGGTCTATAGTCTATATTTATATTAATAAATGCACAATTGATTCTAACAGGGAGACTTTATCTGGAATTTTTTTTAATACATACTCTAAAATGGTAAACTTTTTCTTTGTAATTATAACACGGAGTTGATTTGACTACAGCATGGAATAAATTGTAGTAATATACGGAAGCAACGGGTGAACTTAATTCCCCTTTCTTTTTGTTAAAATGAATATTTCATGTAAAATATTCTAATTCATGGTTTAAACAAGAAAGACAAAAATGAAAATGAAAATAAATGACAGTATCTTTTTTTGAAAGCTTGATATAAAAAGCCTAATTTTTTAATTAAATGGAAATATAATCATATATCAAGTAAATTAACGTGAATATTTCTCCTTTTTCATTTTGTTCTTATTAAATTTACGGTGTCCATAATTGTTGAATACTTTGTCGTAATAATTATAATAACTCTTATAAAAGAAATTATTACTATATTGCACCATGACATGGTAGTAATAGTGCATATTCATTTTTTGACTGTTTTTTATATAGATACGTATAACCAATAATGGTATAATAATCTTTAAAAGAAGAAATTATTCATAAGGTATGGTTTCAATAAATAAACTTACAACATTATTTCACTTATTAAAAATTACACATTTAATATAGATGAATGACCATGTTGTTATTATATAATCTAATTATCAAACATACATTTATATCTTATTAGCTAGCTGCGGTTTTAAATTCAGGGGAATAACACTAACTTTTGACGTGTTGTGCAGTTTTTTAGTGCTGTTTTAAGTTGATATAAATGACTATCTCTTACGTATACACAAATCCAAGGGTTCACGCATTGGTTGGTCGTAAGTAAAGTCATGTTATTTTAATTCATAAACGTTTTTGTTCCTCCTTTTCTTTTTTTTTTTTGATCCTTTTATTTCCTTTTTTATTTTAATGATCTCACCCCTTCCACATGCTGAATATTTTCTAGCTTATTCTAATAGCTTTTGTACAGTATAAACAATGCATAGTAAGGTATGATAATGTATGATAATGTAAGTAGAGAGGTAAACGAGAAGCAAAAGAGAGGGACGCAGGGAAAAAATGTTTATCTACATATATAAAAATATACTAGTTAACCATACATGAGACTTGGAGTTTAAAAGTAAAGCATTTATGCACCTGAAGGGAATATAAATCTTCTATTAAGCGAAGAAGTTATTTAAACTTCCCCCAAGTTTTGTAGATCATCTTGGCTGTGTGTTAAGAAGTTACCAGTTCATTGGGATAAGAAAGCTTTTTTATTTTCCTCTCTTTCGGAGATCCTGTTCATCATTGTTATTGCTCTTTGGCGTGTACGACATGAGAAAAAAAAACCCGTCTTGTCCTACTTTTCATGGCATATAATCTCCTTTCCAAAACGTCACTCCTATCTCATCATTTTCATTGGTCTTATAACTTCATTTCCAGTATTTTAATTAGTATATGTATTGATTAAATCATGTAATAAATATAAATTATAATTATCTATTAGAATATTAAATAAGAATAACACTTTTTTAAATGATTTCAACAAGAAGTATATGAATGAAATGATTGGGTAATGAAAAAGAGAAATAGAGAAAAGGAACAGTTAAGTATTATGCTGTGTAACTTTTTTTAACTCCTATATAATTTTATACTATATGATATAAGCATTTTGAATACTCAATAAAAAAAAGGGAGCTTCGCCATGAAATGATCCTGCGATTCGGATTTTTGAGTTATGTAAGGGATGGAAGGGGGAAAACGTTTCAAAAATAAAAAATATAAGGGTTTTTTTTTTTTTTAACTTGGTAGGGTGTCAAAATCACCTTTTTTTTTACAATCGTGTTTGACTAAAGCAATATATCCGATCGCTGCATACGGGATTTTCATTGAGATGGCGCTCTCTTCTTTCGCGTAATACCAAATCGGGAATATGATAACTTTTTAGCTTGTGATCGGAACCGCTAGTTACCCAATCTCGATGAATAACTAGAAGCCAAATGCTGGATTACCACATATCATACGAGAAAAGCACAAAAAAAACCCTCGCTTACTTCTTCCTTTTTATTGTCCTTATTTTTTCTTCTTCTCTCTTTAACTTTATCTCTATAATATATATATATATTATAAATTTCAAGGTGAGGCATAAATAAAGTAATGGACACTACTACTTTATTATCTTGTTCTCCCCCTACAATTACTCAGCAAACAAAAGAACATCAACAGCATCAACAATACAGTAATTCAACAGCAATAAAACCAACTATTTGTAAGCTTGATAAGAATAATTCTTATTTTACTGCATCAGCCACAGTGAATCAATTCATGGATTTATTTCATAAACTACCTGCACTATTAAAATGTCCTGTATGCCATAACGATTTGATGGGCCCAGTCACTTTATCATGCGGTTATACTGTATGTCAAGCCTGTATTCCAGCACCTCGTCAAGGACAATACTATCAACAAAGCAATTTACAACAACAACAACCTATCTTTCTATGCCCTGTACTTCAATGTCAATATACGACTCATTTATTTGGTCGAGCGCAAGAATCGTGCATTGATTCGGTCGTACAAAGTCTGTGTTTAATGTTTCACTACTCCTCATCTTCATCTTCTTCGGTTATGACAGGAACAATGGCAACAATAAATAATAATAATACTATTTCTCAACAACAAATTAACAATTTAATGGAATGTTACCAGTGTCATGGAACTTTTCATCAGCCTACGACCACTCATTGTGGACATGTCTATTGTCGACTTTGTTTACTTCAATTAAAGTTAAACGGAGAAGCATGTCCTAAATGTCAACGGCCTTTACCTCGTTATAATTATATTCAAAACCAAGCAGCACAAAACCGTATCCTGGTAACTGTGTTGGAATTGATGGAATCATCATCACCATCTTTATCATTTTATCGACCTCGACAACAGCAACAGCAACAATCCATGACTAATATGTATGGTATTCCAATGTTTGTGACAGGGCTTGTTATTTTACCCTACCAACATGCACGTATTCCTGTTTATATGTCGAATCATATACAAATGTTACGTCGGTCTACATTTACATCATCTCAACATAATGCATTATGTTTACCAGTGGTGCATCGGGGTCGACCTAATTTATCACAATTTGGAACATTGGTAGAAATTATCTCTGTGGAACATCAACAAAACCCCAATGGATCGACAGCTGTGATACTTGAAGTTCGTGGCCGTGAACGTTTTAGTACAAACTGTGTAGATTATGAAGATCGGAATATGCAAGATTTATCCATTTTGCTTTCTGATATTTCTTTTGTGCCAGAAAGTTTATCCGCTACCAACACAATTCCTACTAACACCTCTACTACTAATACACCTGGCACTAGTACTGATACTATTCATCCACAACAATCTTCTCAACAGCGTATTCAAGAATTGACATCTCAAGTTCATATGTTTATTGAAGAAATTGCAGCTGCTCCACCTTTGGAAAATGTATCTGCTATTCATACAAGTACATTTGGTTTATTGGGACCTCTTTGGTTTGAAACAATGGAAAGGATCCATGGAAAATTACCTTCAAGGGACGAACCAGCCGCATTAACATGGTGGACAGCTGTAATATTACCTGTGAGTGGAGCGGAACGTTATGCACTTTTACGAACAATTCATTTACAAGACCGATTAGAGTTAGTATTATCTTGGATTAAACAACTAGATGGGCAATGGAAACGTTGGCGTCAAGCAGCAGTAAACACTGTTGCTGCAGCCATCCAACCTCAATCACATCAATAACAATAACAATTATAAAATATCACGTAATAACATGAAACCTTCTTGTTTTTTTTCATTCTCTTTCATATTAATCTCTACTCCTTTTTCTCTCTTTTTTTTTCCAACTCCTTCTTCAATCATCACCGTCTCATTTCTCTTTTCTTTTTCTCTACTTCTTTCTTTTTATCAAACATAACAACAACATTTAAATTTGTTATTACGCAGTTCTAACAAAAAAAAAATAGTCGAGAGAGAATACTTTTAATTATATGACTTTCCCCTTTTTATATGTAGTTTTTTTTTTTTTTATCTTTTATATACTTTTATTTTACGTATGTCCCCCATTTACCCTCTTTTCACCTTTCCTCCTATTTTTTTTTTACTACACATCTTGTGCTACTTATGTCATTTTTTCTACCTCTTTTTCTTTTACCATTTATATATTCTTTAACAAAAAAAAATCATTTTTAATTTTTTTCTTCTTCTTTTTCTATGTTATGCATTTACAAAAAAAAAAAAAAATAGTTATTTTAATTCGGGTAATAAATAAGAATTCTAAAAAAAAAACACGAGGAAGTTTATATCTATCATCTTCTAATAACCCCTTTTCCCCTTATTGAATTTTTTTTTTTTTTTTTTTTGGGCTCACAAAACTTCTTAACGGAATAAGAATATGCATGTGGACTTTTTAAATGTAACACATGTCGTGCTTCCTCGTGCTTTAAAAAAAAAAAAGTGCTATGCTTTTTGTTACTTTGCTACTTGTTCCTTACGTTGCACGCCTTTTTTTTTTTAAAAAAAAAATAACGAGTTATTTGTGGGAGCACAATATTTCCCCCACATTTGAGTCCAATCTGACCTCCTTTTCTCATGGTAAAAATCAATATAACCCGCGAAAAAAATAGCTTTTTCTAACTTTTTTTTCCTTCCATGTTTATTATTATAATGAAAAGAAAAAAGATACAATATATATATACACACACACACACACACATATATATATATATATATATATCTCCTGTATAGATTGAATGTAGAGTAGAGTGAATAAATATGTATATAGATTATCTTGTGTGCGTGTGTATGTATTATAAATAACAGTAAACAGGGCGTGTGTATACACAGATAAGTGTTGGTGTATTTTGATTAAAGAAAGAGAGAGAGTTAAAAAGGAATCGAAGCTCCGCTTTTTTTTTTAAAGCAACAAGAACAGCTTTTCCTTTTGCATATTTCCCCTACGGCAAACTAAGAACCCCCCAAAAAAAAACTACTTTTTTTTTTCTTCTTCTTCTTACTTTCTTTTTTCTCTGTCTCTCTTTTCTCTCTTTTTCTTTTTATTTTACTCTTTTTTTTTTCCTCGTCTTGACATTTAATAATAATAATAATAATAAAACTTATATTTTCTTTATCTATCTAACTTTTTAAAACATGAGAGAAATTATTCACGTACAAGCAGGTACAATGGCCTTTTTTTTTTAAATAGCGCGTTGCCATTCAAAAAAACCTTTTAACTCATCTTGCTCTTTTTTGATTTAATAATAATAGGTCAATGTGGTAACCAGGTAATATATTTTTTTATCTATTAGTTAAAAAGAATAAAAGAAGAAGAAAAGAGAGAAAGATATATATGAGAGACATATATGAGAGACGCGTTTTTTTTTTACTTTTGAAAGAAGTTACTTATTAACAAACAATCTCCTCGTGATAATAATACATATTTTAGATTGGTCAAAAATTTTGGGAAACTATCAGCCAGGAACATGGTATTGATGGATCGGGTGCTTATGCTGGTGATAATGATCTTCAGTTGGAACGTATCAATGTTTATTACAATGAAGGTTCTACTGGCAAATATGTACCAAGGTAAATATATACTAGTTGTTATATATATGTATATATATATAAAGAAACCAATTAAGTTACTAAAATAATAAACTGTTATTATTATTATTTAGAGCTGTTCTTGTTGATTTGGAACCCGCTACTATGGATGCCATCCGAGGTAGTACTTATGGCAAATTATATCGTCCTGATAACTTTGTCCATGCACAATCTGGTGCAGGCAATTCATGGGCCAAAGGTTATTATACCGAAGGTGCTGAACTTGTCGAATCTGTCCTCGACATTATTAGAAAAGAAGCCGAACACACTGATTGTTTGCAAGGTTTCCAATTAGCTCACTCTCTCGGTGGTGGTACCGGTTCCGGTATGGGTTCTTTGTTATTATCCAAGATTCGTGAAGAGTACCCCGATCGTATGTTGTGTACCTATTCAGTTGTTCCTTCTCCTAAGGTTTCTGACACTGTGGTCGAACCTTATAATGCTGTCCTTTCCGTCCATCAATTGGTCGAAAACTGTGATGCTACTTTCTGTATTGATAATGAAGCTCTTTATGATATTTGCTTCCGTACATTGAAATTGTCTAGCCCTGGTTATGGCGATTTGAACCAATTGGTCTCTGCTGTCATGTCTGGTGTTTCTACTTCTTTGCGTTTCCCTGGTCAATTGAACTCTGATTTGCGTAAATTGTTTGTCAATATGGTTCCTTTCCCACGTCTTCATTTCTTTATGGTTGGTTTTGCTCCATTGACTGCCTTTGCTTCTCAACAATACCGTAACTTATCTGTTCCTGAATTGACTGCACAAATGTTTGATGCTCGTAACATGATGGCTGCTTCTGATCCTCGTCATGGTCGTTACTTGACTGTTGCTACCATGTTCCGTGGTCGCTTATCTACAAAGGAAGTCGAAAATCAAATGTTGGCTGTTCAACAAAAGAACTCTTCTTACTTTGTTGAATGGATTCCTAACTCCGTCAAGACTTCGTTGTGTGATATTCCCCCTGTTGGATTGAAGATGTCTGGTACTTTTATTGGTAACAGCACATCTATCCAAGAATTGTTCAAGCGTGTCAATGAGCAATTTACTGCTATGTTCCGTCGTAAGGCTTTCATGCATTGGTATACTGGTGAAGGTATGGATGAAATGGAATTCACTGAAGCTGAATCGAATATGAATGATTTGGTTTCTGAATATCAACAATACCAAGAAGCTGGTGTTGATGATATGGAAGAGGAATTAGATGATGATTATCTTGAAGAAGAACAGGTTTTGGACGAGTAAAATCTTATTTACTGTCACCCCCCTCCTCCCCCATAAATCATAATCACATTTTCAGGCTCAATTCTCATTTTTCTTTTCATTTGCCATGATAACAACTCAAAACATTAAGAATCAACAAACTCTATTTTATATTAGTATATTATAATATAACATACAATATATATATATATATATATATAAAAGGAAAACATTTCAATAACAAATACACATAATACCCCCACAACAACAACAACACACTCACACACAAACACCCATTTTTCTCTTTTCTATTTCTTTTCATTTCAATTCAATTCAAACTGATATAAAAATCCCATATTTCTCAAAGTATACAATTATTATCTTTCGTTTTTTTTTTAAGATGTGATGTATTACAGAATTCCACTATACAATGTACTAATTGGGTGGTAATAATAGTAATAGCAGTGGTAATAGTTGTTTCCAGGTGGGTTGTCGGGTTTTTTTTTATATGTATCACTTTATATTTTTTGACATCTAAAATAAGAACAATTTCTGTAAAAGGAACCAAAGGTATGGCATAAAAATATGCGATGATCTGATTTTATCTGAGTTGTTTAATAATTGAATAGCCTTTTTTTTTTTTTTGTAGGAAATATCCATAAATACGTTTTTATTCGGTTCTAAAGTGGTCTTTGACTTTTTTTTTTTCGTCAAACATGATTGGTATCCAGAAAAAAAAACCATACATGGCTACACCGTAAATTTTTCATAATACGTAATGCTGTAATGTGTATATGGTAATAATATGCCCCGGTTAGTTGTATGGTGCTACTGTATGACGTTACACATACCAAGTAAAGTGATACGCTATTAACCAAAAAAAGATTTACATAACATCATCGGCGTGAACTGGGCTTTTTTTTTTCACCACTGAATTTTCTTTTATTAATACTCTTAACTTCTCTCTCAAATACGTATGTAAAAAAGAAGCACTTATCACTCACTGGTTGCATATATATCTACTGGACTTTATTAAAACCTCCTTTATAATTATAAAGCACTATTATAAACAAATACTCATGTACTACATGGATCAAAGACAACTATCTGCATAATGATAGTCGACTCTACTTAAACAATGTCACAACTTTTCACAATATAGAGAGAATAGACTTATCCATATTACGTAGGTTATGAAGGTTAATTGTTATCTTCTGTTATGGGATACTCAATTTTCAAGTACGATCATCATAATAATGACGTAAAAACGGAGCCGTTTAATTTATCACATAAGTAGAAGAAGAGAGATGAAGAGTCTATAATATCTAAGAATTTATTTCGCCAAAGTAAAAACATTTTTTTTTTTCACTTCATTGATAAGCTTATAATATTTTATTAAACTCTTTTCAAATAAGAAATACCATACCGTTGCTATAAAACAAAATATATCTATACTACAGTAATATGATAAGAATTGTTATTCGACAAAGGAAGGTAATAATTGATATACGTACGTTAAGCGATATTCTTCATATATATATATATATATATATGTTCACCTATTTATTAAAGGTAACATATTCCAATCGGTAATTTTTTTAAAAGACACAATCCACAACATATTTCTTTATCTTTTACACTTCTCTTTGGTTTTTTTTATTCTAGCTAGATAATACGTAATCAGTATTAGATCAATGCAAATTCAGCATTTAAATATTGTTTTCTGTTGTAGTTTATTACTCACTTTTAAAGTTTTGAAATAACAATGATTGAAAAAAATTAATAAACATGATTTTCTCTCTTGTGTGACAATCTTGTTTGTCTTGATGCTTCATCACGTGTACTGTATGTACAACTACGTGGACAGGAAACCGATATATTAGGATTAATGATTTCTCTCGTCATTGTACGAAGATACTAATTAGACCTCAGGTTGTCGACCCAACCTAAAAAATTAAAATAGGGGTGGTGTAATGAATTATAATCGATTTATAGTATTAGTTTTTGTGGGCAAAAAAAAAAAATCTATACAGTCACCGCTCGCTATAACGATATTCGATATAACGATATTTCGATATAACGATAGGGTTTTGGAGTACAAGACAGATTAAGCAGGGAAATATCGTTAATTTTATATAACGATATCCGATAGGGTTTTGGCAAAAATATCGTTATATCGAGCGGACAAATAACATCTTTGTTTTTTTAAAAAGGAAATAATACTAGTTTGTTGGGCATTTTTTTATGTTCTAACTTTAGTTAAACATTTTTGTCAAGTCTTAATAATTTGAATATCGAATTTATCTTCTTCAGGCACCATCTTTTCCAAAAAAAAAGGAAGCAAGTGATATTCTGCTTCTGCTTCTTTCTTATAAAAATTAGATTTGTTTTTCCCCAATTATGCTTGTCTAACTTTTTCTTTGTCAATTGGCATGGATTTGTAAATAATAATACGTAGACAGTTTTTGATGCTTATCATAATATGATACTCGCATTTTTTTTCTTATAGACGATCAGAATTAATTATATGTGATCATGCAGTCGCAATTCATTTAGAAGTAATAAGACAAGGAATATTTAATAAAGAAAACTATACAAAAAATAAGAACTGTTTTATTTTTATAGCTTATTTTTAGTATGGACAATATAGAAGTTCTAGAGTTTAGTCTTTTTACAAGACATATAGATACAAATAAGGCCAAGTACATATGGATGCCATTTTATCCGATCATTATAACTCAGGTCAAGAATTCGATATAACGATAATTCGATATAACGATAGACTTTTGGTCTGACGGGGTGTATCGTTATATCGAGCGGTGACTGTACATGCTTTTCATGGAATTGGATGAGTTACAAGGAAATCTATGGGAATACCTTTTAACTCTATAACTATAATACATATTATGACAGTGCCATTATTATATACTATTTGAAAATATATGTACCGTACGTAGTAAAAGTTAATAGTATATAGATACGTAGAAATTTACTTTATTTTCAAACAATTTACGCCTTCTTTTTTTTTTTTTTTTAGTTTCTATCAGATTGAATATGTGGTGTACTTGGTTTGTTTTCTTTTGCTTTTTTTTTCAAAAGCAGAAGAAAGTTAATGTTTCAGCTAATCCGGGGAATTATGTCGAAAAGGCTAAAGGATACACTTTTCATAGCATTTTTCTTTTATAGGATGGTATTTTTGTTATGTGATTCAAAAGTTTGCGCCACAAGAAGTAAATATTTTAATTATGAAACAGCAATCTAATAATCATATCCTTGTTTGAACAACTAACTTTGTCAAAAAAAAAAAAAAGGTTGGAAGATGGGATGTAATAAGAGGCTTGTCAATAATAAGTACGTAAACGGGTGTCACTAAAAAAGGTGCACATTCAAAAAGGTGCACCTTTTTTTTGTGATCGGCAAAAGTCACACTGACCAAGCGAGAAATCGAAAAAGTGGGTGCTTGTTCCTGAAAGTAAAAAAAAAAAGAAAACGAAAAATAAAATTACTATTATGTCGAAGTACATCACTTTTTTCAAGAGGAAGTTTGTAAAAGAACCTTACATAGAAGAAGCTGCCGCCGAGTATGACGAAAAAACTGATAAGTATGTTTAATGTCACATTTGCCATTACATCCTAATGAATTGACTTTATCCTAATTACCCACAGGTACAAGAAATTTACGTTGGATATTGGGTGGTGCATGCGCAAAGTAAATGGACCTCGAAAATTAAAACATAACGTGCATCGGTATACCAAAAAATGCAATGGATTTATACAATGCACCGACAAAAACTGCAGATTTTTCGCTAAGCAACTTCGCCCACCACTTGATCTGGAACAAATAAAAAAACAGTGTACTGTTATTGGATGCATGAACTGTGGTGGTTATCTGGAACATGTTGATACTTGTACAGTAGCGGCACATTATTGTTTCAGGGGTATGAAATGCACAGTAGAGCAAATTGGTACTCATAATCACGCGCAATATTTATCAAAGCATTTGTCTGAAGAGGAAAAGGATATGTTGGCAGAACGATTACGTGCAGATCCGACAGTGACACCTAAAGCAGCCATACGGGGAAACAACCGGCGAACTGGTGAAGTTGTTGATTCAGTTATTGACATTAATCCAATTCTAGCAACAAGAGATAGAACCGAATACGAATTGAATAAGATTCGTGAGGAAATCGATATTCCAAGAAGAGGGGAGTTTCTTGGTGAATTTGGCAAGATCATGAACACTTACCCTGATTATTTCCTCCATGCTCAAGTTGTGCCAAGTTCTTTTCTCATAATATATCGATCACCAACTATTAATGGATATTGTCGGTTCCAGGATTTCCCTGCTGTTACTGATGTCACTTACAAGGCTGTAGAAAAGGGCCATTATGTCTTTACAACTGTCATTTACGTTCCTGAATTGAAAAGGCATACCGTCATCTTTCAAGCTCTTTTAGGTGGCCAGAAAGAAGAATACTTCTCCCAGTATTTCTTTGCGTTCTTTGTTGACCACAAGGTTAGATTCGATGGTACTAACTCTTTTCTCGGGATGATGTTGGATTTCTCTATGGCCCAAGTTAATGGATTTCAGCAGGCTTACAAGCGATATACAGGTAAGGATGACGGGATGCGTTATGTGAAAGGCTGCTATATGCATTGGATGCAATCTGTCCAACGGATCAACAGCAATCATAATATCATAAAACCGGAAGAGAGTGTTCAATTCCAAAAACTGGTATATGTTATTCGGACGACCAAAGACACCGACGAATTTTGCCGTTCTTGTAAAGAGTTAGTAACCCGTTACAAATATACTTACAAGTGGATCAAGTGGTGGCTTCAACCAACAATAAGTAGCATGATTTTCCAACATTGTACCAGCATGAATGACACCCTTCAAAGGCATCTCTATCGAACAACAAATGCTGTGGAGTCATTTCATCGCGACCTATACCGAAATATGGTTCATCGCTTGCCTTTATCCTTGGCGCTTCCACAATTGCTCAACTACATTCAGTCTGATGTACGAATTCTTGCCAATTATGAAGAGCATGCTGTACCATCGGCGTACAACAGAGTACCACGACCCAAGAAAAAGAAGACATCAAGTAAAAAGGAAGTTAATGACGGGCGCCCCCCAGATATTACCAAGGAACTTGTTGATAAAAATATTGTATTGGATCTTTCCTATTTTGACGGTCAGAAAATTCAAGATCATACACCGAGTGAAAGAAAGAAGATAAGTCGTAAAAAATCTATTGTTTCTACTAAAAAACTTTCAGAAGAAATATTGACCGCATCAAGCCATGATTCGATTGGCATTGCTGATGAACGAACCGTACACCTGCTTGACATGAAAGTCGAACCTTTTGATATTGAAGAACTTGAACGTATGACGAAGGAGGTAGAAACTGGTACAGAAGAGGTTATACAGCGTATAATGTGTATGGATATGAAGGAAGTCGACCAAAAGGAGTGCAAGGAGGAAAAGAATAATGATGAAGTGCCTGAGAATACACTTGATATGATGACAAAAAAGAATGGTAGAAAGAACAAAAAACGAAAGCAGCATTATAATGCAGAAGATCTTTGGCCAAGTAGCAAAAGAAGTAATCGAAGAGAAACAAGGTATTTGTAATAAGTTTATAAAACTAAAACAAACAATATCTCTAACGTAACTCAACAGCTTTGTTCACCGAGATATCCCATCTGAATGCTCGATTGGGTTGAAACAAATCAAAGCCGATGGATATTGCGGTTTCCGTGCTCTTGCTTTGCAGCTTTATGGTGATCAAGACCAATATCCAAAAATCAAACAAACAATGCTGAATCATCTACTTGCGAATTACGAATTTTATTTAAATATTCTGGCCAAAGGTAATGATGATATATTGAAAAATATAGTACATAAGTTAGAATTTGGTATTACACCAGAAACAATACATCACACTTCATGTAGCTCAAATTATTGGTTCAATGGAGCGATGGACACCCAAATTGCTGCTGATGCATATACTACACCGATAGCAGTGTTTGATGAACGTCCATTATGGAAATCTTTTTTATTCTTGCCATTTACCATTCCATCAGACATTAACAGACAGCCACAGCCAATTAACATGTTCCTTCGTTCAAATCATTTTACTGTGGTTGATCTGATTCCATCCAGAGCACGTCATATGGTATGGCCGGCAGTTACACCATATCATGAGGCAGGCTGGGGTATTCTTGGCCTTAATGCGGATTATAACACCACGTGGAAATACATACATAGGAAACGTCTCACTCAAGAAGAAAAACAATTCTTGGAAATAAATGATACAGTTGACGCAATTGACTTGGTATAGACAAAAATTAAAGTTAAATATAATAAAATGATATGAACTAAACTACAATTAATATAAACTACAATAAGCTTTTATATATTTATACATTCTTTATTTTTATAATACATATGTTATATGGCTCTATAGCTGATTGATAATAAATATAGAATCACTGATAATAAACGACTGATCTAGTATATATTTCTATTGTAAACAATTTAGCTTAGCATACCCAGTAGCACATACTGGCTTATTTATTATTGTTCTTAATTTTTTTTGTATATACATATGTTACTGTTTGGTATATGGAATGTAACAGTTTAACAGAATAATTTGAAAAGATGCACTTTTTTTTATAAGTTGATTTGTTCAAAAAGGTGCACCTTTCTTTTTTTTAGTCCCGATGCATCAAAATCGCCGTCACAAAAAAAAGGTGCACCTTTTTGAATGTGCACCTTTTTTAGTGACACTCGTACGTAAACAGATAAAATAAACTGAAAAATCATCCATTTACAGTTTCAAGTTAAGTTAGCAACATTACTTAGAGTCTTCCAAATACTTCTGATAGATTATGAAATGATCAATAAGTTTTAATTTATTTGATCTATCTGTTATGGTCTATTATGATTTTTTTTAGTGATATATAGGTTTATCTTCTAAAAAAAAAGCTGATATATAGGTGAAAACTGAGACCACATACATGAAGGGTGTTTTTTTGTGGGATTTTCGATTTTTTTTTGTGGGATTTTTAAAATTGAATACCCGCTATCATAGAAATGAAAAACCGTCTAATGCATTATGGCACTTTTTCCTGCCTTATCTACTTTACTCCATTATTTATTACTGAAAAATGTCTTTCCCTCAATTCCCTAACGGCGACTTTGAAAAACAAATTCCTCTTCGTGAGAATGCTAAAGGTTAATTTCAATACGATGTTAACATCGGTTGACAGCTTCATCAGGCAAGCTATGCCAAGCTCAAGAGTGGCATCAGCATTAGTAAAAGATGTTTGGGTGCTGTACAATGCAACAATAAGGCATGTGGAAAAGTCGTGAGACCTACAAGCAACGATAAGCGCGCTAAAGTTCAAGTAGCTCTCCCTAGTACTTTCTTCCAGGTTCATTCTCTTGAACATGTTACATGTTCTGTAACAGTGAACTTCAAGATCTATGGGTCACTTGGTCATTTCAAGCATAAGGGAATTCATAGTCATGGCGCGTTTGAGGCATTGCATGATACCAAGGAGATCCTTGACAAAGTTGAAGAGTGTGTGCTCAAATGTCCTTCAGAGACAGCTTACGCGTTTAAGATTGTCACGAGCGTTGTAACTATTTTACTAAAGCAGGTAAGTTACCATCGACGCGTCCTTTGGAAAAAAAAACAGCTGAAGAACTCCAGGAACTGGAGAGTGATTTTCCGAGATACTTACGATCTATTGATATAATGCCTTAGCAGTTATGTATCTCTTTTTCGGGTTCTGCTATTGATACACGTATCAGCTTTCGTGAACATCCTTTTCTTACGGATGTTACATATGACTGCTTTACAAAAGGGTGCTACCATGGTAACGCAAGAAGTTTTAAAAGGTGAGAATAAAAATATTAATTGAAACAAATGTGCGATAAACTAAACTATTTCATTTTTTTCTTTTTACAGGCTGTCCACCAGTACCTTCAAACCAATGACACTTGCTGTGTAGTTGATTTTTTTTTTACAAAACGTTGAATTTATCAAGCAAAACACTCCCCATAATAAAACGTACAGCAAATTTTGGACGACTTTGATTCAAAAAGAGGCTATTAACTTGAATAAACTTTTGGTGAGTACTTTTTTTTTATAAAGGTCTTCCTTATATAATAATACAACATTAGTACTAAGTCAACCTCAATGAAATAGAGTAAACTGGAAATCATTATTTGGTAGGTTTTCGCGCATATCTGGTCTTTTTTTTTCTCGTAAAGTATTGATACTAACAGTATGTAAATGGTGCGGGCATTTCTGAATTAGAAACAACTACCGTCACCACTCGCTATAACGATATTCGATGTAACGATATTTCGATATAACGATAGGGTTTGGGGTGCAAGACGGATTAAGCAGGGAAATATCGCTAACTTTCTATAGTGATATCCGATAGGGTTTCAGCAAAAATATCGTTATATCGAGCGAACAAAGAATATAGTTATATTTTCGAAAATTAAACAATAGGTAGTAGTTGCTGGACATTTTTTAATTTTATTTGTCAAGAGTTTAATGATCTGAACATTAAATTTATCTTAACCCGTTCCTTATGACAATCCAGCTTTGCTTTTCGTTCACTGTGGGAACCCAACCCACCACCCGCTATCCGACATGGCTTTATAAAGAATAAGCAGTTTTTGGGTCTTAGTAAGTACGCGCATTCTTTTCCTATGGGCCATCAGCATTAATTATATGTGATGATCTGGTTCTAATTCAATTAGAACTAATACGAAAAGACATATTTAATAAAAAGAAACTATGCAAAGAGAAAAAAAACAATCGCCATATTATTATAGCTTATTTACAGTATGAACAATATAATATTCTAGAGCGTTCTTCTTTTTGCAAGACATATCGATACAAATAAGGCCAAGTATATATGGATAGGATTTTACCCGCCCATTATCGCTCAGTTCAAGAATTCGTTATAGCGATGATTCGATATAACGATGCTCTTTTGGTCTCACGGGGTATATCGTTATAGCGAGCGGTGACGGTACCTCTTCCAATAGCAATGAATGCTTAAGCTCGGCATCTAGTAATCACAACAATAACAATACACTCGCTACTACTGGTACCGCTTCCGCGACTTATAATAATAATAATAACCATTCAGCTACTCATTCTCCCACCAACACCAATAACATTAAAAACGCTTCAGCTAACTCTTTATCTTCATCATCGTTCAACCCCGAGTAGCACGGAAGGAGCATCATCAAGAATAACGACGAGTACAACATCCTCTGCAGGGTAAACGGAGTCGTAGCACTGTAAGTATCATGAAAAGAAGATCATTCGTTTTTATAAAATAAAAATAAAAATAAACATATGACACCGTATCACTATAGAGCTCCAAAAACGATTCTGTCGAAATGACAGATACTATGAAGGATGAGTATAAAGCGAGCTATGAAGCAATGGAAAATTGAAGATGGCGCGTATGTTGAAGACTTGTTGTATCAGTACGGATGTAGATTACATCACGAGCAGTAAGTAACCACAGAGAGTAACAGCTTCATATAATACACTAAAAAAATAGATATATTGAAATACGATATGCTTATATATATATTTACTATATAGCTTGGTGCATTCTTAGACCATTAATTTAGAAGATCAATGTTGGAAATCCGTTTTCACGAAGGAGCAAATAAATGAAATTAAAACAAAAAATAGCAGAAGTCTTCCAGAACTAGATAGTGCCATCAACAAATTATTCCATGGTCTTTCAAACATATTAAAAGAAGCAAAAAAACAAGAAAGAATCATGATCATGATCATCACCCGAATCAACAACGACGACACTAGAAGAAGAAGAAATCATTGATTCAATGTTCAGCCTTATCATCAAAAATGGAATTGTTAATCCAAGAACTGAATCAGATTTTATTAGATGAAGTTGGTTGATGTGTGCCGTATTTTGCTGAAACCAGCAATGACAGTTCACAAAGTGAACAATGTCCATTCATACCTAGTTGATTTTTTCAATATTGGCTTCAACTGACAATGTTATTAGTGTTGGACCTGTATCATTGGTAAATCATTAGTTGGATTGAAAGTCAAGGGCCAGAAATGGATTTTATTACTAGGATTTGGATTCTTTTGGATCGTTCATTTGATTCATCATAGTACAAACACGCAGGTACCTTTTATATTGACTTGATTTCCCCCTTTTATTAATCAACAAGGCTAATTTGATTTCTATTGCTTTTTATTCTCGTTCTAGGGACCAAACATCAATATCAGCAACAGCAGCAAACAATCAAAATTGCAGCATCATTGGTTCGGCACCAATTGAATCAAAGGCAATTGCTGCACGTCCTGATCTTAGATTTTTCTTTTATGGAAGTGAGTAGCCTCGGTAATGAAATTTTTTATTACCGGCTCCGCGTACCACAGTCAGTAGCGGATTGTGTGCGTAACAGGAGAGACAGGAGTACTGTCTATAAAACAATATATTTGATGCGGACGTCTAATGTACCCGATCATACATTATATCAGTTTGGGATGGAATTCAGAGCAGTAGAGTGTGGGAAAGATGATGAAGCAGGGATTGGAAAAAAAGAAATAGTTGGATCAAATTTACATTGTCCAAAAATCTTGAAGGCGATGTTGCTGTTCATAGGTAAAAAGTGTGACAACAATTTGACGGTACTCCAATCATTAAACATCATTGGATTTACCCAGTTTCGTACGTATTCTTTTTTATTTTTATTTTTTATAAACCATGGCTTTACTTATCGATTATTATTATTATTATTATTATTATTATTATTATTATTATTATTATTATTATTATTATTATCTCTGTTAAATAGATTTGCGGATGCGGATGTATTTATTGGACAATCCCAGCGGTTTTGTGTGTCACATTCAACCTACTAAGCAATATGAAATTGCCACTATTCCATCGCCAATGTCGGCCGGCTTGTTTCAAATATTGAAATTAACACTCAAACCCAAAGTATTTATTTCTACGTTTTCTTGCCTGACGCACATATATTTAAAGATTATTATTGAATTGTCTTAATTGTTTTTTCCCCTCCTTTTGTTTATTTTGTTGTAGTAAACGGTCCAAAACTCGATCAAAGTTGTAGCACCATCCGCAACGGTGGTTGTTATAGTCGCTGTTATGTTAAATTTAACAACTTCTTAAACATCCAACTCCTGAAGCGGTAGTTGTTACAATGAAGTTTAACAGCTGCTTCCATTTTCTTCTATCTTATTTATATTTCTGAAATAAGCAAAGAGCATTCATTTGTTGCGCGTATATGGTATTTTGTTCTTTGTTTACGTTTTTGAAGCAATGTAACAATCATTTTAGTTTTTTTGATTGGAATTTGCAATTGTAACAGTTAGTATCACAGCATCCGCTACTCAATACGGCCAATTTGATTATTAGATACTGTTACGCGGGTTGTTAATTAGGATAATTTAACAATTTTGTAACAACTATCGTTGCGGATGACCTTAAGTGATTATATGAAAACTAAAGTAGACGAAGATCCTGGTTTGATTTCATGCAAAGATTATGAAAAGACTATTCTAGTACTTCCTCCACTATCATCGGTCTCTGATAATAAAAAAAAAAGACAGAAGAGGAAATAGCCTTTACAGTCAATATCAACAGCCATCATCATCAACGGGCATCATTAACAATACCCATTATCAGCATTATATTATGAAAGCTTGATTATCGGTCATCATCAACTATTACCAGTATTCAATCATCATCATCAATTTTCGGTTGTATTTTTCTCCATTGTATTATTAATATTTGACAGAAACAAAAGACAAAATAACTTCTATAATCATTACTTGGTCATAATCATTGGACCTGGTCATCATCAACGGACATTATCATAAACTGCCATTTATCAACAACGGTCAACATCATTAAAGGGTCTATTTTCACTCATAATCAATCATCTTCACCAACTATAACTAATAATAATATAGTTGTCATTATTAATACTCATTATCACAATTTTCATTTTTCATCATCAATTATTATCATTATTCAACCATCATCGACGAATTTCAGTTTTTATCTACATTGTATTATTATTAATGTTGTTTCATTCGAGACAATAACAACAATTGGCAATCACAGACATAAAGCCACTCCTGATATTTGACAACCTTGACCTGTTTCATTAAATTATTTTTTACATTAGCAATAGCATCAAAAATAATTTTGTAGTAGTAATATGATAGATTTCATCTTAAATAGCCAAACTTTTTTGACTCTTTATATCCCCAAGAATTTTTTACGCATTTGTATTTGAACAAAATAATCCTTTTTGGCCACTGAAAGAATAAAAAATTTAGTTTACTTTTTCAATTTTGATAAAAAAAAATTTCTTACGTAGGCTTTTAAAGTTTGTAGCTTTTAGTCCAATTAAGTAGAGAGAAGAGAAGATTTTGAAGCATCTAGCACTAGCAGGAGTCGACCAGTGTTATTAAAAAAAGTGTAGTATGATAGAGACTCATTTATCAGAACAATGATAATAAAGGACAAGTATAGAAGATATTGTCACTTTGTAAAAATCAAAAAATGAAAATGTTTATTATATGAACATATTTTAATGGTTGTAATGACATATCATAAACGATATGGAGAGCTTAATATCTTGAAGCTTTATTACACAAAAGGAATATATAGATAAATCAAGAGTTTTTTTTCTTATTATATAAAAAATAACAATTATGATTAATTTATAAAGGATAAGTCATAAATAATAAGCATAGAATGCAAATATAAGAATAATACGTAGGACGCAAAAATAAAATTAATCAGATGCGAAATTGAGAATTACCCTCATCAGCGAAATTGACGCGAAGTATTATGATTTTTTTTATATCAAATTGTAGATTAGAATTTTTATTTTATAATATAGTATATTAAGTAGTTAGGGACATCTAAGCAACTGCTTTTCTTTTTATTAGTAACAGCAGGTGCCTTTTTCTCTTTGCAGTTTCTAAACTTATCAAAGTTTTGGTCATTTCATATTTTTATAGAATGTATATCATATATTATATATTATATATAAATATTTTACTACAACTATTCCTTACATATGATTTAAGATCAATATAAAGTATATTTTTTTTTCAGAAATGTATTAATAATACGAAATAAAATTGAATTTCTGCAAAATAATAATACTAACGGCTCATTTATTAATAAAAAAAATGAGTGCTGTTAGAAGCGTGTTTGAATAACACACTTACCACAATATTAAAGTAAGAACAACTTATGAACTTAATTGTATGTTGCCTTTATAAGATGTATTAACATTCTAGCAAACAAAGAAGCATGATTGTATATACAAACAAAAAAGCACGGCACACACACACACACACACACACTCAATCACTTACATGAGTTGTATCTTATGATGTATATAACTAACTTATATATAGAAAAATTATGAGGTACGTAGCTTTAGACCAATGCTTTTTCATATTCTTTTAAAGTTTCATTGACTGTCAAAATCTCTTTTTCATTTACGTATTTAAAAGTGTATTATTTCTAGCTAAACACACACATATTACGTACAATAAAAAAAAAGGTCACTTAATTTAAGAAAGTTTGTTTTATTAAAGTTTAATTATTAAATAACAGGATGCATATTTTATGAATTATATTGGACAGGATAATAATTTTAATATAATCTCTTACGTACGTAGGAGAGGAGATTACAAATAAATTGAGAAAGGGGGCTCAGTGTGTAATCGTTGATGTTAGTAATAAACGGAACTTTCACTTTTTGTTCTACATACGTAATAGGTGTAATAAATCGTAATTCTAAAATTGTTTATTAAAATGAGATTTCGTGTTAATATGCAAAGACAATATTATTCACAGCTCATTTGTAAACAAATAATACACAAAACATACATCAAATAAATATAATTTATCCCGTGATGACATGTGCCTTTCTTTTTTTAAGATGATTTACCATCAAAGTAAAACTTGTTTATTTGTTATTATTTAAAGTGTCGTTGTACATAAATAAAATAATGAGACCATCAGTTTTTTTTTAAAAAGTGATGCATTATAACCCATAATCATGATTGTTATTTAACCAACAATCATATATATAACATTTATCACTTTTTAATGCTAAATTTTAATATTATTAATTTATTTATTAACAAAAAGAACGCATATACGTAGATGTTGACGTGTGTTTTTTTTTATACAAAATTTTTATCTATTATTACTATTATATGTTACTATTACTATAATCATTATCATTATTACTAAAATAATACATCACCCATCACAATTTGATGAAATGCTGCTGATTTATCTTTAATTAATTTGTTTTTAATAGTTGTTTTTGTTGACTTTACAGTCGTTGCTGTTGACGATGTTAATGATGAATGCTTTTTCGAGGGACCCCAAAATACTTCAATAGGTTGCTCTCTGACACTTTCTCTATATAAAAGTGTTTGTATCAATCCAGGTATCGGTGAAATTTCCATTTGTACAAGTGGTCGCCATGTACCATCACCCATTTTTTTATTATCGGTTTCCACAATATGAATTTTCGTTATCCTTCCCCGAATTCCTTTTTTTTGTTCTTCACTACCACCTTGAAATCGTTGAAACCATGTATGTAATACTTGATCTAATGCATATGTACTAAACTGGAAATTGATTGGAGAGCCTTTTAAAGATCGTTGTCGTAATCGATGTACTGCATCCACACTAGCGTATCCTTCCAATCGAATAGGTTCATCCGCTGAAAAATAAGTAATGTTTTTTAAGACCATCATAGCATAATGTGGGAAAGAAGATTGTGGTGGATTATTATGGTGATCGTCATCATCGTGTTCAGGGTTGTCGTGTTGGTGAATAGGCTGGTCCGGACCAAATCGATGAAAAGGTGCATCTATCCGAAAAACATAGCCTTTTTTTTTTATAGTTATATTATTTTGAGAAAGGTGAAGAAAAAGAAAAAAAAAATATCATTAATATTTCTTTAATTTATTTCTTTATATCTTCTCTTCCAATTTAAGCAGCTACAAACAAAAAAAAAATCACCACTACACTTTTGACTATAAAATATGTCATACCAAATGGAGTTGGATCACTAAGATCAGTATCATAACCTTGGTGAATATCCAATACTTCTTTAATCGGTTGAACAGATGATAAAGGCGACGATGCTTGAGAAACATCAATCATTGATGATAATATCATGATGAACATAAACAAAGCCCATATTAATTCACTGTTAAAATAATAACGGCGGTTTAAAGCTGTCATTATTTATATTTTTCTTTAAATAGAAGAATAAATTGGAAAAGGAAAAGGAAAAGAAATTATAACATATAAAGAAAAAAAAAAGATGAAAGAAAAAATAAAAGAATGTGAAAAAATAAAAATAAAAAATACCAGCAACTAGAAAAAGCGCGGGCACTTATTATAAGCCTAAATATGGTACATCTTTTGGTTCGGTTTAGAATTCTCCATAAAAAGAAAAAAATGATATGTATTTTATATTATATAATTATGATTATTATTATACATTTATATGACGCATTTCTATCCTTATAATAAAATATACTAATATATATATATATGTGTGTGTGTGTGTGTGTGTATGTATATGAGTGTGTGTGAGAGTACTAATAAATGATGGTACTATAAAAGAAGAAAAGGGTACAAATAAAATTTTTTTTTATCAATTTGTTGTTGTTGTTTGTTCCAGGGCTTGTTCTTGTTTCGAAGTTGTTCTACTAAGGCGTAACCCTTGTTCCATCATACTAGTAACATCTTGAACAAAATAAGGAAGTATAGAAGGCAGAATTTTAAGAACAGGGGGATCAAGTTCTTCCCCAGGAGATCTTAAGAAAACACTTGAACGCCTTCGTCCTCCTACTCTTCGTAATCTATCATCATCATCATCCTCACTATCACTCGTATTTACACTTGAGGTATCATTATCATCGGTTAATCCGGAACTGCTGGTATCTTCTGAATCTATATCTTCTATATCATTGATCACGCCCATAATATCCATATAACTAGGCAAAAATTGGATTAAATCTTGATAATCCTCTCTTGAATTTTTTACCATTAAGTCTTCTACTTGGTTATGACTATTATTGCTGGAAGTATTCTTGTGTACTTCCACTTTTTTACGAGTACGTTCCAAATGTAACAATTTTTGTTGCCTTCGATGTTCACATAACGCATCGATTTCATCCCTTAATGCTTGATATTGATCTGGATGGACGCCGGCTGACATCACCACTTTTTGTAGATCCAATGGTTGATCTGGAGAAATACCGCGTGTTAAAGATCCCAAAATATGATCAATATATCCAACCAATTCATCAAATAGGTGTGACGTATCTTGCGCATGTACTCGATGAACAAATTGATAAAAATTTTGCTCATGTCGTTGTACTAAATGTACAAATGGTTCAACAGTGTTGGTGTCGACGGTAGCAGTTTCTAAGTTATCCAATAGTTGAATCAGATCACTCATAAATGCAGATAAATGCTGAATTGATTCCCCAATGTTGGCTGCCTTGTAAACTTGAGCCAAAGGCTGATAAAAAATGGCAAATAGCTTCTTCAATATTTCGCCTGTGATGCCTTGAAATACCAACGTCATTAATAGTTCTTGTTCCCGTTTACGCGCTCTTAAAAGCCAAAGATCGTAGAGGTTTTTGAGTAATTTTTTGGCTTTTTTATTTGTGTGGTTATTGCTGTTACCGTTACCATTATTATCGTTGTTTTGAAGGAAGGTAAGGTTGACAATTTGTTCAGGCGCCAACTTGGGTTCAATATCTTCTCGTTGAAGTAGTACAAGCTTTTCAAGAATAGGATTGGTGGCAACTTTTTTTAAGAGTATATTTAGATTGAGCTAACGATACAAAATTATTATGGTTTTTTTTTCTTACCTCGACTAGTCGTAGTAGTAGTACTATTGACTTCTCCAGGTACAGCAGTATAAACAGCATTAGCTACTTTGGAACATAATAATTCATCACCAATCTTTTCTTCAAGTGTTTGAATATCCTTTTCAATTACTTTGGTATCTTCTTCCATGTTCGCCAATATCACTCTTTAAGAAAATAAACAAAATAACAGATATGCATGTTAAAGTTCTCCGTTTTACCATAATTGTCATCTATCATTCTTTTCCCCGCTCCTCCTTTTTTTTCCAATCGCTCCCCCCCATTTTTTTCTTACCTTTGAAACAAACTTCTACCTCCAAGTGGTTGAGCAAGAAATAAATCTAATACCATTTTTACAATTGCAATTGGGTTTGATAATTTAAGAATAGTCGCCATGGTACGATAGGGCATAAAACTATGAGTACGTCTAAGAGTTGCTGTATTTTCAGCAGCCATGTCGTCAGTGACAAAGTGTGTATGTAATGTAAATGCAAAACTAAGCGAAAATAAGATAAAAAGATCAACACAAAAAGTTAATTACTATTGTTTTGATAAAAGAATACCAATTTTTTTTTACTCTTTCCCAATCCTGTTCGTGCATAAAAAAAATATAAACGCACGTGTAGAAGAAAAAGACTCAACAAAAGGAATGAAGAAAACAAAAAAAAAAAAAGAACTTACTTGATGCGACCCCATTCAAAAGCTTTTCTTAAAGTATCTGGGAGATCTGTAAGTTGTTCTGTTTGTTTGATAGTTTCAATCACCTGAACCAATCCCCCGGGTTGCATAACTTGCTTTTTCAGCATTTCCAATAAATCAGTCAATGCTACAACTTTTTCATCCACTTCTTGTCGAAATTTTTTCTCTTGCTCTATTCGCTTGATATCCATTTCTTTACGTCGTTCTATATCATCCAATTCTTCTGGCGATAATGAAGTAGAAGGGATTGGATTGTTGATAAGAAAGGCACGGACAGCTGCTGCCTTAGATAATTTTGTATGATCGATGATACGCCGTAAAAAGGAGCGTAATAGTAACCGATCCTTATCTCGATAAAAGTCGCCTGCATCCCGTGATATTTTGCCAGGAACCATGGGAATGCTCAGGCGAGGAAATTTACTCTTAAGATGATCATGTAGTTGTCGAAATTGTCCATGCCGACGTGTGACATATATGTTTTCTTTTGTACCATCATTTTTCTCAATTGTTGAACTAATAATGAATTCTGCATGTGTCGTTCTACCAAGGAATGTCCGCGATTCACTTACTTCACGCTTAAAATTTTTAATATAAAAAAAAATTAGAAAAATTCATGTGAATAAGAACAACTTTAGAAACTCTTTTGTATGATATTTTTTTAACCTTTCTACATGGCTCCCACCCACATAAAACCCCCCCAATCATTCCACTTACCACAGTGACAATATTGACATCTGTAAACAATAACCCCTTTTTAGTTTCATGCCCTTCGTTAGTTGATGATGATGATGACTTGATATCCTTATTGATATCTTGTTTTTCAGCTATCGCAGCAGCACCTACTGATACTTCTTCCTCTTGTTTCTGTGCTAAATCTTTGGGTGTCACCTTAATACTTTCTTCTTGACCTTGCACTGTCTTAATGCCAACATTAAGAGCCAAAATGAGTGTCTTCTCTAATTTGCGTGTCATGACTTGACGTTGTGTTGCATCAGCTTGACTTGGTGCATATGTATTTAATTGAACTTTGCCAAATTCATTCAAGAATTCATAAGCCTTATCCCAAAACTCCTTGTTCTTAACTTTATTATTGTCGTCATCACTGTTACTGTCATTGTTGTTGTCATGCGTTGGTTGGTGTTGTTGTTTGAGTAAAGGAAACTCTACAATAATATGTTGAAAAACATAACGCAAAAACGGAAGATCGGTTGTTTCGGAATGAGATTCATGAACAAGTCGAGCTAATAGATCAGGCTTTCGTCGAACTTTTTCTAGTTCTTGGCGAAGTTGAATAGCAAGTAGTTCACGTTTGAAATAATGAATTTGTTGTGGTGATAGATCCATTCATATAAATTTTTCGTTGTTGCCAAGTGAAGAGAGAATTAAAAAAAAAAAAAAAAAAAGAAAAGAGAGAGGAAAAGTAAAAAGGAGTTGTTTGCAAATCAAAAACGACAGGTGACAGAAAGCTGAATATCGGATGGGTGAAACTTTCTGTATCCTTCCAATCTAAATATGGGTTTCCCGAAAAAAAAAGGTTAGTGGCATAACACCCTCCCCACCCCTTCTCTTTTTCTTTGTCCCTTGAGTAAGAAATTTTTAAAGTAAAAAACCATGACGTTATGTATGATGAAATAATAATGTGTCAAAAAATTTAATAAAAAATATTTAAGCAATTTCTTTCCAAAGTGTATCATTAAGATAGTGAATGTTATCACATCCAATGCCCTTATTTTTTTGACGACTAAAATAAAAAAAATAATAATAAAAAAATAAAAAAAGAGGAATTAGAATTATATCTTGGCAACCATTTTTTTCCATGGTAATCTATTTTGCCATAGTTTCCCTAGATGACAAGAAAAGCATAATAGTAATAATAATAAATTAAAAAATACACTTACATGTCTTCTGTACTCATGATCAATTTTCCAACAGCAAGTGCATTTTCCTTTCCTTCAGCCATAATCGCAACAGTTGAACCATTTGGAAGATCAACATCCATTCTTGCACCCTTGGATGTCAATCCTGGGCACATGATATTAGCACCCGACAAAACGAATTTGATAGCGCCACGATCCACTTGAAGCTTTGGAAGAATATCTGGGTCTAATAATAATAATAATACTCATGAATATTTTTTCTCCTTATTTCATGTGCATTGACAAACATATACTTACATTTATGTAAAAGTTTCAAAGTAGGGAAATAGGGTCCATCGAAATGCTGAAAGAATAAAATCTCGCCATTGATTGACAAGAAAGAAATATGATCGTGTCTATATAAGAAACGGTTGAAGTTGATGGTGGTTGGTGGTGATAATAAGTACCAGTAGGTATGTTTCTTTGGGTATAAACATAATATAATATGTATTTTGTTACCCTTTGATCTGAATAATCGGTGTCTTTTTTGGCAACAATTCATCCATTACATGATTCAGTGTTGGAAACTGATCTTGTAATTTACTACGGATCGCTCGTTGTACGGACGATTTCAATTGGGATTGTCCAGCAATGTTTTCCTGGAAACTGAATCTGTATGTACATAAATGCGAGTCATTGTTTTAGTTTATGAAATGAACGAGATTGAACTTGATGGAGAACAGGAAAAAATAATAATTAAAACATTGCTTTTTTTTTTTTTTTACTTTTTGAACATGGCTTCAAGTATGGACGTGCGTGTGTTGTATGTGAAAAGAACTGACGCGAAAGTTTTCTAAAACAGTGTCGACCGGAGTTCTACTTTGTTGCTCATTCTGATTCAGCTTTTTTTTTTATTTCTGGCTACTACCTGAAATTACGTTATTAACCTATTAAAAAACCATGGTAAAATAAGTAGTAACCATAATAACATAGAATATCAACTTGAATAAAATAAAGCTTTTATATGTTATGACTAGACACAATAGAGTATTTTTGAAAATTTATCCACATTTTTAGCAGATGATTTAAATATATCATCGCAAAAGACAGAAATTTGATAGTGTTCCATAGAGTTGAATCCAAAATGTTTTAAGATAAATTAATAATAGACTGACCTTGGTTGCCCTTATGGAATAGCTTACAGTATCACTCTGTTGCTCAGAATAAACGTGAACAATGTTAAAGAAAAATCAATTAATGTGACCTATATATATGATATATATGGTCATTCATGACATCTTCAGTAAGTAGCACCCTAACTACTATATCTGTTTTAGTTATAGTTGCTTCACAAAATGATAATACTGTATATAATTACAGTGTTTTAATCCTACTTATATATAAAAATAGAATTTCATCCACAATAACAACAAAATAAAAATACAATAGACTGTGGACCACATATGGTTTATGATTGTAGATATGTATGGTTATTTTATTTATTGTTGCTTATCGCATGAGTCATGAAAACGTTTTCTAAGCCTTCACCCTATACGAAATGACATTATGTATCACATTTCTATTAGATTCTTCATAACGGAATCTTCATTAACAACCTCTTGAAAACAGGCTTTTAAATAACAATTAAGCTTAGCTTTTCTAGGGCGAGAAGATGTATCTGGTCTGATACTTTTTCTGTGCATGTTTGCTATATAATAACAAAATTGAATGGTCTATAACAAACCGAAAATTACTTCATTTTAAACAGTGTAATACAAGACCTTCTCTTTTTTACCTTTTTTGTTAATAGAATAGCATAATATTTTTTCCGCATAAAGCAATACTTGGCAAAAAGTTCATTTACTGTGTCTTGAATCATACAAGGATATGTTATTGTGTTGATTTTCTACTGTCAAGTATATGCTGTGCTGAGATTTACAGAAGTGAATAATGACATCAGTAATCATAATAAAATATTATCATCCTTCCGCGGCTTAAGCACTTAATTTTTCTGAAGAAAAAAAAGGTGATAAATTATTAAAAACATATGTTGTTACCTATCATAATACGGAAACAAAATTACAGCGACTTCCTACCTTTCATTTAAATCTCACATACACGTGGTTGTTGATGACAGCGACCATGATGATAATAACAGCCAACAGGAATAAGGATAACGTGACCAATCGAATAAAAAAAAACACCGAAAAAAATAGTAGTGTGTGAGTGCGAGTGTGAGGGACAAATAAGGTTTTTATTTGTCTAACCATGTCGTAACGGAATGTCAAGATGACCGCGTTGTACTAACTGTGTATGTCCTTCAACTTTCAGTGGGAGTTTTCTTTCTTATATAATAACCATCTTCTTCAATTCCTGAGAGATGGACTTATATACATTCATCTGTCTTATGTTTATGGCTTGTTTTTCTTATACAATACAAGCAGATCATTATAAATATTTGAGTTTAATACGTAATTTTTTAATACTATCCATTAAGCAATTGTAAATCTTGTCTTTCATTAGCTGTCATTAGTAGGGAATTTAAATGGGAATTACTGTTCTGAGGTATATCTAGATTACCTATATATAAAAGAGAAGGTCCGCTAGTATATAGTTGTACGAGATAGGTGAACTTGTACTCTATGAAACCGTACCCTAGTAACACAAGGTAAAATGACTTGAATAACTCGTTTTAAAATAATTCGGTAAGAAACAAATCATCCTACACATAATCTGATATATAATCGTCGGGGCCCATGTTATTGGTTTTGGACTGGGCATTCTATATTATATAAAAAGAATGGTTTTGAAAAAAAACCTTTCTTCTTTTTTTTATATTCTTATCACATCTTTCTTTTTTAAACTAACAAGAAATCAAAATGGCAATTGAAAAATCTTTGGAGGGTAAAGTTGCAGTAATCACTGGTGGTGGTCGCGGTCTTGGTAAGGCTGTTGCTGTTGCATTAGTTGAACGTGGTGCAAAGGTCGTTATCGGCAATACTACAGAATCCCAAGGCCTTGCTACTGTTGAAGAGCTCAACAACGCGTAAGTGAGCATATATATAAGTAAGGCTAGTAGAACAATGACTTAATAGTAAAATGTACTGTATACAATAGTGCTGGATCCAAGGTTGCTGCTTTCAAGCGTACCGATATCACTACATACAAGGATAACATTGAGTTGTTCCAATTTGCTGAAAAGGAATTTGGTGGTGTTGATGTATGTATACCAGATAAAAAGAAATAACAGAACAAACGTAAATATATCAAGCAGGACAATTATTGATATAAGTATATATATGTGTGTGTTTATATTTAGATTGCTTATTTGAATGCTGGTGTTGCCGGAAGCGCAACCGATATTATCTTCACACCTCCCGATGGTAATTTCTTTTTCTTTATACGCATTTTGGCCATGCATTCGCAAACACAATTTAACATTTACTCCGGAATTAATTTTTTAGATGAAAAAGACTCTCGTGCTGTTGAAGTGAACACTATTGGTACTATGAAAGGTATTTAAAATAAATATTAAAATGTGGGGGTTAAAAGTGGAGACGTGTTTTCCTAGACTGCTGAGTTTCTATTTAAACTGACACATTGTGCTTATAATCAGGTACCAAGATTGCTATGCTTCACTTGGCTAAACGTGGTGGAGGTGTTATCATCGCTTGTTCATCTACCCTTGGATCAAATGCTGTTCCTTCCATGTCTGCTTATGTTACATCTAAACATGGTTTGAACGGTTGGGTGCGATCCTTCTCTCTTCTCCCTCAAATCTGTAATGTTCGTGTGAATGCTGGTAATAATAATAGTAATAATAATTAGAGCATATAAATAATTATAGTTATGAATAGAAGAAAACAGAGTACTAAATAATCTTATTTTTATTTCTGATAGTCTGTCCTCATTTTATTCGTATGTTTAAACTTTTAATGCTATATTACAAAAAAAAATGTGTGAGTATTATATAAACTAAAGATATATATCTAACATTTCTTCTCCGTGGCAATTGTAGCAACTGATATGCTTGTTCCTACCCAAGATATCATTGATCGTGGAGGCCCACTTCTTGATTTAGTAGATAAAATTCCAAAGACTACATCTGAAAATGTCGTCAAAGCAGTTCTTACGCTCATTGAAGACGAAACCCGTAATGGTAAGTAGACAGGAACAGCAGAAGAGAAATAATGATGAATATGTATTAACTATAAAATAAAATTATTTCATAGCTCAAACCTTATTGGTATTGCCTGGTGATGTGATTCGGGAACAAGAACCTACTGCTCCTCTTCGTAAGTTTTAACAGTATATCCTATTACTGATAGCAACAACAATGTACTTATTTTTTTAACATCATTTTTACTTATTTATAGCCGAAACCATGACACCTGAATTTATTGAATGCATGGGTCAATACGCAGGAGACTATATCCAATTCCATAAAAAGGAGTTGGAAGAATACCTCCCAATCTATGAAGAAAAGTATGGCAACAAGGATTAAAAAACACCATACTGTAACATTACATTTTCTTCCCAATATAATATATTATGTGTGTGTACTATATTAGTAGTTAAGCATTTAGTTTGTAATAACAATAATAATTTTAAATAGTAGTATTAGTTTTATACCAATCGAAGGGTATTTCCTTCTTTATTAAATAATAAGATTCAATGCATTTAGTATTATACAATGCATTATTTATTTGAAACCTACTTCGTTAAATTGCTCTACTCTTATTTCTCGTGTTGATATCAGTGTTCATAAACTCATTGTCTGAATTCTTCCCTCCTGTCCCTGTGCCAAAAATAAAAGCATATATTCCAAACAAATTGTATAATGTAACTCAAATAGAAAATTTTGAACAATTTTGCTTTCTCCAACAAGAGAGGAAGTGTATTATACTGAGCTAATAACAAGTAGTGAACCAAACATATACACTTCTACGCATTACAATAACATACATACGTAATCAACTATAGTTATTTTCTTGCTGTAATTGGAGCGTATTATTATGTAAGTTAAAATAAAGGCGTATCTCGTTAAAAATAATATAAATAATGTGGATCAAGGACTCGACTGTTGATTAAGCATATTTGTAAATTTGTGGATGTACTTATGACGAGTATATAGAAATGAAAGACAGATTACTCATAAAAATTAAATATTGCATAGTAATGGCTTCTTCCTTATACAAACATTTTTTGCTTATATCAATTTTCTTGAAGTATATTAATTTAAGAATTACTGTAGTACTTTGTATTATTGTAATAAAAAAATCAGGTGATATTAAAAAAGATGGTGGCGGCAAATGAAATCCACGCTAGCACTACTTCCAACAAATGACATCCATAGTAATACAAGTCAACAACTGATTCAAGTATTATTATTATTCCAATAGTCTGTGCTCACACAAGCAAATAAATTTTATAATGAATGATGTGCTTACGAATCTTGTGAAACGTTCACGCAAAAACGTGTGATTGTTTGTTATTACAACTCTATTTCCCGGTCAGTTGGATACATGGTGGCGTGTTATCCAAGAACCGAGAGAGTAGAAATCAAAATCGGAATACTTCATACTTTCAAGATCCCAAAATACGGAAGAAGAGGATAATAATAACAAATGGAGGATGACTCACTCACACGAGCACACAACCCGACTCCCCTTGTTTCACTTGTTCCTGATATAATACTACCTTTCGTGAAGAAGTTGCTTTGTCTTACATCTCAACTTATTATTACAATTGAAAAGAGATATGATACCAATAGGCAGTATATTATTTTATTTTTATGGTATTTTATTCAACAATAAGACAAAGTCTTATTAAATATAAGTAATAAAGTTCTTTCCTCCCCCTCAAACACCCAAAGAATGAAATGATTTCACAAATCTGCAAAACTAAAGGATAATGTCGGAAAGCCAAAAAAAAAAAATACAATCAATCATTCGATTTTTCCATTTGTTTGTTATCCGAGAATGGCAAAAAGATTGTCGCTAAATGAAAAAGTTAAAAGATAAAACAGGGTTGAGAAAAACATATAAATTGCAATAAATTTAACGCGTAATTGCAAACAAACAGTTATCTTTTTCTTCTTAACTTTTTACCTTTTCCTCACTCTCTTTCTTCTCAACTCGCAGCCTCTCTTCACTCTATTTTTATAGTTACACTATGCAACACATTGATCGTGACCAACTTTATACCGAAAGTGAATACCGTTTCAACTATGTCGCTGGGTTTATGGACTTTGGTACAGACACTTTTTTTTTTATCTTTCACGAGTAACCGCGTCAAAAAAGTATTTTTATTCTTGCTAATACATCCTTACTTTTAAATAATATATAGGTGCTGATGATATCAAAGCCATTGAAACTGTAGCAGATAAGATCAGACCTTTGGTACCCGTTGTTGTTGATGCTGTCTACAACAAATTATTCACCTACGATATCACCAAAAAGCACTTTTTACCCAAGAATGAAGGTTTTGAAGGAAAAACCGCTACTTCCTTGGAAGATTTGACGCTCGACCATCCACAAATCAAATTCCGCAAAGATTTCTTATCCAAGTATTTAAACAAGCTTTTATCTGGTCCATATGATGACCGTATGCTTCGTTATTTGGATTGGGTTGCCAAGATTCATACGGACACACCAGAAAAGAAGAGCAAAATTAATGTCGATTATATTCATATAAATGCTCTTATGGGATACGTCGAGACGACCTTGATTGGCGGTATTTTGTCCTTGAAATTGCCCGAGGATCAACTGGCTGCTGCATTATCAGCATTCAACAAACTTTTGTGGATTCAAAATGATTATTTTGCCAAATACTATTGTAACCCAGAAGCTACCGTTCAAAAACGAGAAGGTCCTTGTCAACAATTATTAAGTTTGCCTACGGCTGTAGGTGCTTTATTTGGTGCTTTTGCTGTGTGGATTGCTTTCAAAAACAAGAAATTGTAAATAAATTAATGAATAAATAAACATAATACATTATTAATATTACTATTATCGAAATCAATCGAGAACGATTGTTTCTATTCGTATATAACTGTTTTTATATTTTTAACGCCTTTTTTCCCTTGTAATTATGACCTGATTTACTTTGGTATACAATATGATGAATTTCGCACAGATACTATGAATTTTGCCATGTCAGCGAGGACCTTATATCCGCGGTATGCTTATGCCGCATGAATCAATGGAAAAAAAGTGCTTCAACTCCTAAATCCAAATTGACATCGTTTCAGGAGACTGTAATATATGTAAGAAGTAACCAAAGTTATTATTGTGTACAACACCTTATAATATCAAGAGCCATTATGGAATTTGTGATGTCACGAAGACTAGGAAACGCATTGATTTTTTTCTTGTAAAGAACACGTTCATAAACAAGATACCCTGGTATATTACGATAGTATTTTTTTTTTTAATAAATTTGTGATATTTTTTTGTAACATTGTCAAGATGCTTTATTTTCTATTGACATAATTGTTTTTAATTGGGGGATTCAAAGCATACAGTGAGTATTCGCTAAACCGGTATTCGTTAAACCGGTATTTCGCTAAACCGGTGGTGTCTCTCAATTATTTTTTATATACTTAGTAAAATACCGGTGATTCCCTAAACCGGTATCCGGTGAATCTTTCCAAATATTTACTGGAGTTATATTAGTCTTTTTTCCTTATATATATATATGTGTGTGTTTATATAAATAATATTAATTTTTTTATTGGTTCTGTGATCAAATCGGATACCATTTTTATTGTTATTATTAGATTTAATTGGTAAAATCAGTGCTTATATGTCATCTCAGCTCTTTCCTTTGTTTCTTCTAGAAGCTTAATTTTTTTTCGCACCAAGTAAAAAATATCCAGATCGTCCTTGTCATCTAGGGAAAGTCTGTCAACAAATTGCTAGTAGCAGTGCCTTTTTTCCGCCAATTTGATACGGAGACTTTCTTCTACTTGCTTATAAAAGAACCCTGTCTCATTAATATTATAGATGCGTTCAGGTGGAAACTCAGAAATCTTCGCTTTCACAGCATTGAATTTGTCTTGAATGTTATCAGCATTAACCTCCACCTCTCCAGATTCACCATGGATACGACGAGATTTAAAACCATATCGCCTCATAAACTTAGTTAACCAGCCATTGGAAAACTGGAAATCCTCTGGTACTTCAAGCTGGCGACGCCTACACTAGATTTTGACTTGGTGAATAATGCTCGCCATGGAGATAGGTTGGCTTGCATTAGCCATATCAGTAACGTACTGAGGAAGTAACAATTTAAGTTCTAGGAGTGCAGGTTCTCGAATTTTTCTTGGCATTAAGACGGTGTTCAGTCATTGTCATATATTCTTCTTCTTTCCTCAAAATATCACTTATAGTTTGTTGACCAGGTAATTTATCCAGCTTAAATTCGTCTTTAGCCCATCGAGCAAGTCCAGATTGAGTTATTTTTTCTCTTTGCTTTCTCAAACAAATAGCAAGTTTTTGGCGGTTTGTCAATGCAGATTCTTTGCCTATTGTTGATAATAATTAATAGTAGATAATTGAATACAGTAAAGTAAGAATAAAATAAAAGAATAAAAACGATCTTTATTAAACAAAATGTCATCTTTTTTTATATAATATAGCTTAATTTAATTATAGTTATTCGTCCAGTATATTCTACATACTACTATCGACTGAGTTTCAATTCGTTAAACCGGTAATTCGCTAAACCGGTACCAATCCTCACATATATTGGGTACCGGTTTAGCGAATACTCACTGTAGTAGCCATAACGGCATTTTTTTAAGATATAGAACTTCAAACGTTTTCCATCTATACCGTTATATCAAATTATCGTTATTAACTTCCCATCCTCTTAACTATCCCCCAAAACCACACGACAAACACAAATACAACGACACAACAATAAGAATATTATTATTTTTTAATAAATATTTCTCGTCAGTATTATTTTTTTTTTCCTTTCATTATCAAATCAAGCATTTTTTTGTTGTGTTCCACAGTTCCTTTCAGCATTAACACGCCTCTAACACAGTCAACTAACTGATAAATCGACTTTTTATCAGAAAGCAAAGTGGGTATACTCCAATTCCATCGTACATAATGCAAGCACATCGTATCATGCTTTTTTTTTTTTGTTCCCATAAAAGTAGCTAATTTCCCGGGTGCCGCGTAGTGTTGCTTTATATCCATTCCCGTTGATATTAAGGCTCTCCACCTGGCTACGTATGTATTTTGCGGTTCGTGATATTCTGAAGAATATAATGTAACTTGTTCATCCATAGTTCTTCACAACAACAATTCTATGTAATTATTTGTGTTTACATGGTGATGATGCTTTTTTTACATGTGGTAAGCTACAAGAATCATTAAATGCTATATAAAAATGTCTATATTTTTTTTAAAAAAAAAAAAAAAAACTTACATTGCGCCATGATTGGCTCCATTTTTCACGTTTCCGAAGAAACTCGCTTTCAAAGCATTGATACAGCTCGGGGCCGTCCCATTCTTCATCAACATCAATACACCAGGTCTCAAAATTTTCATGTTCAAGATGAAAATCAACTGGCGTTTCAGCTCTCATCATATTCATCATTAGGGAAAGTGCTGCTTCACGCATTTCTCTCTTTTCCTTCAGAGTATTTGACGGGTCGGATGTTTTGGCAATGAGCTTGGTCAAAACTTTTTTCCATGCTCGAAGAACATGCCAATGACAGATAAGTATCTTTACACTGTCATCAGCAACTGTATCTGGAGCTAATTTAGTACTCTCAACGGCTTGCTTATTGGTACCATTAAATCCACTAGCTAAAAAAAAAAAAAAGTAAATTACCATCATGATCTTATGGAGAGGAACCTTTCTGCTAACTTAATAGTTTTGAGTTTTTCCACAGAAGCTTATGTTAGCTAAAAACCAAAAACATTCTATATTACTTCTAGTTATATGAATAACTGGAGGAATCTTATCAAAGTGTAAAATACGTAAAGTAAAAAATAGATTATATTGATATGAGTAGTGGAAATAGTAATTATTATTTTTATCACTATTGAGATTTTGTAGGGCGAGAGGTAAGCTAATATATGCTAGATTCTCTCATTTCCATATATATTTCACAGGTGATCTGTACATAATCAGAGAAAAGGTTATATAGAAAACATTTTTTAATAGGAACCATATACAAACATTAGGCTATATTAGTATCGTCATTATTACTCCATATATATATATATGTACGTATATAAAACAAATATAGGAATTATTTACTTTTAATAGATAATGAAAACAACTTGTACAAAGGCATGCATATATGTATGGGGAAGGAACACGAGAGAAAAAAAATATCATGTATGAATATTTACGTATAATAATAAAAATTAAAAAAAAGAAACACCTTTAAAACGTGATATCACCAACCCAATCTTTTGTATGATAAGATGACTTTTTTCGTTTACAATCCAAAATTTTTCTTATTGGATATAATAACATAGCTGCTAGTACCAATCCAACAGATACAGAGACTGCAATTACCATGATATGGGAAGAAAATATAAGTCCTTGTTGTCCAGCATTTAAAAAGATAGACATTTCTGTCATTGGATCTGATGTTTGTAATGCTTGGCCAAAACAGTCTAGCGAGGATGAAACACCTACAGATCCGGGCACTAAAAATAAAAGACCCATCATCATATCCATAAATCCAACCGTGGGTGTTAATCTTGAATACAAGTTGGCACCTAAAGCTACGGCCAAAGATGCCAATACAGTTGCTATGTGTGGATATACAACAAAATGACTCAAACAAATTCGATGTAATGTATGTGATAATGCAGCCAAAGTTAACATGATGGGGTATTTCTGCCATCTTGCTCTTAATATAATTAATTGACCAGCGGCAAACAAGGGTACAAATAACATATCATAGAATCTTGATAAGTTACGATCACAAATATCATCTGAGGGTACAAGGGCCAATGAAGGGAATAACAATTGATGGATACTTGAACCCATTGCTAAACCAAATCCAATTAATAACGAATAAAAAAGGGTAGTGGTTAATTTCAAGGTTCCTGATGCAACAGCAGCACCAGTGCCGATTTCCAATAATGCTGTTAATGTTGCATAACCTGGCAACAAAGTGACGACACCACCAATGGAAAGTGAATAAAAACAAGTAGTTATCGATAATCTAGACGCTACAACTGCTGATATGAATCCAATCACCGCGCTCATGACAACATCGAATATACTTGCAAATCGAGTGACCTTGTTAGAAAGATGAACAACACCACCGGCAATAATCAGGCCCCACATAAATCCAAATGCCATGTCAACAAGTCCTCCTTGAAAGAAAAGTGGCATGCTTGCACTGGATGCTATCCCATATCCAATCCATGTTAACCACCATGAATATAATGGAGGAGTTCGTGCAATATTATCCAACGCGTTAATTGCTTCTTGAACATCAATGTCATCACAAAGAATAGACTCGAATAATTGATAGGTTTGAGAAAATCGATTCAAATCAAGTCCAGCATTGACAGTAACAAGTTGAGCAGTACATCCAAGAGATTCTTATCTTATGATCATTAGTATTCTATTTATGTCGGTTTTGTTGTTGTTATTTTATTGAATAAGCATATATATTGTTATTTACCTGGATCTCCAAAAGAAACGATTAAATAACCTGGCACATAACCAATTTGGGCTTTTAAATCCAATTTTTGTGTTAATAAATGAACACAATGATCCAATCGATGAGAGGGAGCACCTGAAATGACAAGTGCTTTTGCAAACTTGACAAGAAATACTTGTGAATAAGATACACCATTATTACTATTATTGTTATTACTATTATTATTATTATCATCGACTATCACAGTAGCGTCCCTGATAGTACTTGTTGTACTTTCAGAAGAAGATAATACTTCTGTCAATGATTCTTTTATCAATGGACAATAGTAGGAATGTATACTCCGCTGACGATTCTCGTTATAGTAACCATCATCTTCTTCATTGTCATCATTTTTTGGTATACTGATGCATTGATGACTATTATTTCTTATATTATTTGTAGTAGAGCCGTAAACCCATTCAAACATTGATTTAGAACGCGTGTTCTTTTTCTTTTTCTGTTGTTTATTCGAATGCTGATTATTTCCATAATGTAAAAGATCTGGCAAAACCCTTGTTGTAGTAGTTGTATAATTAGATTTTGAAGAACTAACTTCTTTTGTTATTATTGGATGGTCATTATTATTGTTATCCATATTTGTTCATTTAGTTACTATTGAACGAAGAAAGAAACGGAGAGGAAGTGAATGAGGGAGTGATGATAAATGATAATACAAAAAAAAAGTAAGTATATGTATATTATGTATATTTATAATTAAAGAACAATAACGGGTTACTGTATATATGATTTGTGCAAATAGGAAAGAAAAGAAAAAGACAGAAAAGTAAAGAAAAGTAAAGAAAGAAAGTGTATGTATATTATCCGAGAAATCGATTTTTCTTTCTAGCTCTCAGTCTATTTATCAACATTCCTTAATGATAAAATTTTATCCTCCTTTTTTTTTAATGCTTTTGTCGATCTGAAAAAAATTAAAAATAAGTAATAATGCTTCCTCGGGTTTTCTTAAATTATTTCTGGTTTTTTTTTTTTTTACCTTTATTATATACAGGTTGACGTTCGTATGCATTTGGACTAGCTTCTCGAGGATTACGTCTCTTCTTTTTATTTTTACTATGACGATGGTTACAATGATCACCATGCTTACCACTATCGCTATCACTACTGCTACTACTACTATCACTATCACTTTCTGATTCAGATGAAGATTCACCTACTTCACGAGGCTTATGATAGATACAACAAACTATAATATTTGAAGGTTTCCATTTAATGTGTAAGCAATTTATTTATTTATTTTTTGAAAAAATTACCCATTCTACCTTACTTTTTTTTTTTATAATAGTAAATGTGTATTCCAAAAGTTTTTTTTTTTTTTACTTACTTTTTGACTTTTTCTTATTCATATGTTCATTATCAATAACACTTTCATCCCATTGAATAGCACGAGGTCTTCTTGCTGACATGTCACCTCTCAATCGTAATACACCTACTTCGTCTTCATTACTACTTTCATTGTCTCGATCGTCTTGATCTTGTATTTCATTTACAGTTAATGTTCTTGATCCATGACTTGGATTAGATGTGGATCCACCTCCCATACGTGTTTGTGTAGGCGGATGAATAGTTCTTTGTTGTTCTCCTTCCATTCTATTTATTATATGAAACAATATAATATAAACCAAAAAAAAAAAAAAAAAAACACCCAAGAAAATCTAATGCTGCGGGGTAGGATTTTTTTTTGGGTAACGAATCGGATGATCAAAAAAAAAATGCAAGAAATGAAGTATTTATGGTGGAATAATTTAAAAAGAATTTATTGAATATATATATATATAAATAAGCTTAAAGTAAATAAGTAGATTCTGCTGCATGAATAGAATCTTGGTCATGATTAATTAAAGGTTGATGTTGTTTTCTTTGACGTCTTCTTGCTAAATATTCCATAATAGCACCAACTAATGCAACTGATTTAGATCGTTTTTCATTTATAGTTGAAGTTTGTTTTTTTCGTTTCCATGTTTTTAATTTTTCTTTAGCAACAACTTCCTCGGCAATATCTTGAAATGTAAATCGACTACGTTTCATCTAATTGAATATGTATTAGTATATAATATATATAGATATAGATCTTAAAATATAATCGTCGGATTCTTTTTTTTTCTTTTGCATGAATCTTGTTTCGTATACATAATATACCTTACTATTATGATTGGTAGTATTTGTATTATTATCATTATCGGGACAAGTGATGTTAGTTGTTGAGAGGTGATCAAAAGATTTATCATCTTTATTTAAACTTATAGTAATAGATGGCATTATATATGTATATATCTTGAGGGAAAATAAAAGAAAGAAAGATGGAAGTAGAAAAATTACGAAAGAACCGGAAAAAAAAAGAAGTAGATGAATATAGTAATTATATATATTTATTACGATTATTAGAATGTATTATTTTTTTTCAACGTCCACAAAAAAGAATTAGATAGGGAGAGAAAGAAAGAATTACTATTCTATCGAAATTATATATTTTGAAAGGAACAAAAAAAAAACAGTAATTAGATAAACTTTCCGAGTTACTTATTACGCAACTTGACAGCTAAATCTTTATTACTTTTGTTGGAATACTTAACCCAGCTTTTTTTTTTTTTGCATTTTAATTTTTGAGTTTGCCCGCTCCCCCCTTTTTTTTTTTCGCACACTTACCATTTAATTTATACCCTTTATAATAATATGGATTCTTCATTTAATAATTCACTAAATCAATCTCATCCACTCTCTCATTTACGAAATAATAATAGCAACAGTAACGACATTGACAATAATAATGAAGAAAGAGAAGATTCTCTTGTTTCAGAAAATAAAAACGTTCAGGCCGCTTTTGATCAATTAACCAAACGCCAAACATTTATGGAAACATCTCCTTCTGAAAGTGAAGAACATAATGATAATAATTATAATTCCAGTACACATTTCAGTAACAACCATCATGGTAACACCAATGCTAGTAGTGGCATGTCGTTTACTCAACGTCGTTTAGAACGAGGTGAAGCAGTACCTTCTTCTTTTACTTCATTCGATTGGGAAACTCGACCTCATTCATCATCCGTCAGTTCCTCTGAATTTGACTCGAGCGCGTATTATGGTTTATCACCTTTTGTCACTTCTTCATTTATGGATACAACAACTCCTGGTTTGGAACGTGGATCGTCTGTTGGAAATAATACTATGCGATATCGATCGTTATGGCAACGTTATGAACGTGAAAGACGAGATAATAATGATAAAAAAAGACAAAGTGGGAGAAGACGTCATATTGGACAAGAAAGTGGATATGATTTGGAAGAAGAAGATGAAGAAGACGAAGAAGACGAAGGGGATAATGGTAAAGATGAAGGAAGAAGAAGAGGAACAAGGAATCGATTAAAAATCGACGACGACGACGACGACGATGATGATGATGATGATGATGAAGACGGAGGAATGGTTATGAAAATGTCACCTCATCCAGTACCTGAAACATCATCGCCTAAATTACTTCAACATCAACAAGAAAAAGAAAGGCAACAACAAAAGCAAAGGACAAGAGATGATAACAGCAGTGATATTGATCTATCAGATGAGGAACAGGAACAGGAACAGGAACAAAAACGAAAACAACACGAACAACATATATTTGATATACACGATCCAGCTAGTTATGTAGATATGGAAGATGAACCACCACCATTAAGACCCTCTTTTGATAAACTTAAAAACATGTTGACATGCTATGCACCTTCTTCATCTTCATCAGAAGAAAATGAAGATTTGGATAAACAACAACAACAACAGCCAAAAAAATATCAACTACAACAACCACAACAGCAGCAGCAAGAAAAACCACGATTGGAACGATCTCCACCACGACGACATATTTTACAAACACCTGTTTTTCAAGTTGTCAATGGAAATACAGTTAAGGATCGCTATTTATTTTTATTCAATGACTTGTTAATCATTTGTAAACCAATCATGGATGAAAATATCATTGTGGGCGATCATAATACTGGAAAAGAAGCTCGGTATCGATTCCGACCTAATGAAAACAGTCTTTTCCAAGTCAAGAACATTGTTGAATTGAGCAAATTGACGCTTTATTTATCAAGGGATGATCAACAAAAACCTATTTCTGGATCAAGTGCAAATGGCAACGTAGCAACAACTACCACTCCACCACGTAAAATGCATCCATTATTAGCCTCTGCATTACGTAAATTCGAAACAAATCCTGATGCTGCTATTGCTTATTTGGTTGAAAAACAAGTTTTAGCCAATGAACCACTCAGTATCGCCAACTTTTTATTTAAAACACCTGATTTATGTCGTCGCCAATTGGGATATTTTCTCGCTGAACCTAAAAATAGCGATATTTATGATGCATTCTTGGATTGTTTCCGTTTGGTTACATTACGATTGGATGAAGCATTACGTATCTTATTAATGACACTTCGATTACCAAGTAATTGGGAATCTTTGGAATACGTTATTGAACGATTTTCGAAAAAGTGGCACGATGCAAATCAAAATGTGGTCAAATTTCATGAAGATATGGTGGTGAAAGTAGTGGTTGCCATGTTATTTTTGAATGCTGAATGGTGGTATGATGCAAGTAGTGAGCAAGATGTATTTTGGTCTGCACGTGAACACAAGGAAAGAAGGGACCGTCAACGATTGACGCGACGTGCAAGTATGGTTGATCGTAAAGATGAACATGGTAGTGTTGCTGTTGAACCATTACATTACATTTCATCATTACGAGCTCAAAAAGGGGATGAACGACCTACATTTGATGAATTTTTACAACGATGGCGATATTATGATCAATATATACTTGTCGCTGTTGAATTTTTACGTGATATGTATAATTCGATTAGCAATGAAAGGTTAGAGACTGGTTGGGATAATGATGGAGAAAAATCGACGGATGCACCCGAACAAGATACTATTATTACTGTAACACCTCATCGACTCCCAACGCGTTTAACTAAAGGCGTACCATCAGCTCCGATTTCGATCGCTATTGCAGCCCCTGATCCTGGGCTTCAAATTAAATTAAGAGGTCAAGATTTGGAATGTCATCCCAACGTATTGGATTTTAGTGAATCATGTGTTCAAACATTTACTATAACAGGACATAGCCTTGGTAGAACAAGTTTAATGTTTATAAAGTCAGGTCCACATGCGAGTCGTTATGTTAGTCCAACTTTGCCAAGAACCAAGAGTATTGTGGTAGAACGAGCCTTTATGCGATATACATTTCAAATTGCTTTCTCACATGTGGATATGAGGATGTCAGCTACAACAGCAGCAACAACGACAACTGCACCAGGAGCCAATAGTGGAGGAGCAGGAGTTCCAACTACACCCTCATCGGCAACAGTGAAAGAAGATGATAAAACTTCAATAGCAACATCGATAGCCCCTCTAGCCACCACACCAACCAAACCAACTGCAACAGGGGATGATCAAGAGCCTAAATCACCCGTAATGGTCCGACGAAAATATATTTTTAGTGTTGAAACAGAACAAGAAAGAACAGAATGGATTAATTGGTTAAAAAAATTATCAGGTTATGTGCATATTAATGGTGTACCATCCGTTGTAACGAATAATAATAGACAAGAAGATTCTGTGATGACAACATCTGAAGGACGTGTTGGATTACAAGTATTGAAAGAAATTATGTTGGCGGATGAATATAAAAAGGGTACAGCTAATATTACAGCATTAGTACGACCTGCAGCTGCACTTTGGCATCAACAACAACAACATCTTCATCATTATCAATCGATCATGGGACGTCAAAGTTTTGTAGAGGGTCCCAATACAACGGGAGCAGCAAGTATAGCAAGTATTGGTAGTCCAGCAAAAGATATCAAGGATGGAGATCATTTATGGGTACAAAGTCCTAGTAATGAAAAGGATGATGTGGTTGTATTTGGAACAAATGAAGAAGAACATCAAGATAAAAAGAATAATAGAGCATCCAGTGTAGTGGTCACGAAAAAGAAGCCTAATGTTGTTACTAAACGTGGGCATGAAATTATCAAATTAGTTGTACAAAACTCCCTAGTACCCCTCATGCTTGGATTTTTACGAAAACAAATTCCATGATTTCGAATGTTCAATGCAAATTTATTATAAAATAAAGATTATTTATATTATAAACCTTTATTTTCTTCTTCGTTTTTAATCTTTTGTCAACAATACCTTTTCTCCTTTTTCTCCATTTTTTCCCTATACATTTGTTAATTGCTTTGCTTTGAAATAATAATAATAATGACAGGACTACCCATTGTTAATACAACTTCAGGTCGTCTTCAAGGATTTACTAAAGCAGAACATAATATTCATGTATTTATGGGTATTCCATATGCTATGCCACCTACTGGGAATCGTCGATTTAAACCACCTGAACCTTATATACCTCCTAAAGATGATAATACTGTTCGAGAATGTTTCAACGCTGGATTAGCAGCACCACAAACACAAATGCCATTTGATACCCTTATGAGTGTTGAAATCGATGCTGATAAACAATCTGAAGATTGTTTATATATGAATATTTGGACACCTACAATGGATCCAGAAGCAAAACGACCTGTTCTATTTTGGATTCATACAGGTGCATGCATGAGGTAAACTTGTATACATATGCTACATATTAGTAATTGAAACGAATAGAAAAAAAATAAAAATACGTACTTATTGATATATATATATACATACATATGTCTTTATCTATTAGTGGTAGTGGTGACCAATCCTTTTGGGATGGTACTAATTTTGCTAAAAAGGATGTAGTGGTTGTTACATTTAATTATCGTCTTGGAGCATTAGGATGGATGACCTTGGATCATTTAGCTGAAAAATTTGATGGATCAGCAAATAATGGTTTATTAGATCAAATAGGTATGTTTTTTAATTTTATTTTTCGAAATTAAAAATACACTCTCCTTGGATGAATTGTGTACCTCAATATTTACATATTATTAATTAAATTAACTTTGTTTCTTCTTTATAGTGGCCGCTGAATGGGTTAAAAACAACATTAAAGTATTTGGAGGTGATCCAAATAATATCACTGGTTATGGTTCATCTGCAGGAGGTAAAACAAATAAATAGATAAATGTAATAGAGAATCAATGATTTTCGACAATGAAAAAAAATCTATTGTAGCTCTATCAATCTATATATTATATTATGACAACTTTATCCTGACTATTGTTTCTTTTTATGGGTTATCGAATGTTGTCCATGTATAGCATGTTGTTTAATGGCTATGTTAATATCTCCAAAAGCCAATCGCCGATATTTTGAACGTGTCATTTTACAATCACCACCCATGTTCCATTTCAGTCCACGAGATTGGGCTAAATTCAAAGGAGAACTTTTTCTTCGCTCACTTGGTTTTAATCCACCTGGAGATGATTTTGACGACGAGTTACGAAATCAAGTGGACGTTCAAACGATCTTGGAGTCTCAATCTTTATTAACATCGTGGCCTAATTTTCTGGAAGGTTTAGCACCTGTTGGACCTTCTGGTGATGATAACAAAACTTTACCTTGTTCACTCATCGAATATTATTATCATAATCCATTACCAGAACATAATAAGGATATTGATATTATTATTGGTTATACCCGTGATGAATTCAACATCTTTTTCCCTTTTTTACCAGATTTTCATCAAATGGATGATGAGATGTTTGTAAAAACTTATTTCACTCATGTCTTTGGTCGACGTCATGCTCGTGAAGCGTATGAAATATACAAACATCAAATCCTACCACCCTTTTCACCACCAAGTGAAGTAGCACGTTACATGTGTTCAGATGTCATGTGTCGTATCTCTGTTCTTTTAACAGCTGAAAATTTAGCTCGTCATGGTCATCAAGTGCATTTATATGAATGGCGATATGAAGCGAATGATGTAGAGAATATTATCAAGGCAGCTCATATGGTAGATGCTATATTTTCATGGGATAATCTTGAATACTGGGAAGGTAATCCGTTTCTAGGTCCTGGTGATGTTTATGAACGTGATCGTATTGCAAAGCAAGTATCACAATCGATTGTTGCTTTTGCGAATTCAAGTGATCCAAATCATTCAGGAATTCCTTATTGGCCTAAATATGATTTAAATCAATGTAAAGCTGGTATAATATTTGATCGTGAAGTGACAGTGGAAGATGAATTATATCATAATGGAGTCAATGCTTGGAAAACTATATTGAAAGATTATGTTAAAAATCCATTATTTCCTTATCATCCAAAAACATCCTATCTAGTAAGTTGCTGGCTTTTTTTTTTTTCTTTTTTTTTAAAAAAAAGATGAGAAGTATAACCTTTTTTTAATGTAATATAGATTAACAATACCAGCAAAACAACAACAATAAGTAATGAAGGAGATAATAATACAAAAAAACGTAAACTGTAATAGCTTTGTTATTATTAAAAATATACATCTATATTATGCACGCGACTTTATTATTATTTTTTAAAAGAAAAACGCAGTTACTGAGATATCGCGTCTTTCCATTTTTTTTTTAACATTTTCCGTTAATTAATATATATACCCGCATTTCATTTATAATAATACATAAAACAAATAATGACACCACGTCAATTTAAAAATATTGAAGATTTACTTGAACAACTTAAATTAGAAACAACAGCATTTCGATCTTCTACTGTTGATCAAGAAGTTCGTGAAAACTTAAAATCAGCAAAAACTAGATTAAATGATTTAAGTAAAAATCAACCTGAAGAAGTCCAAGATCCAATTACTTTAGGTAATTACTATTATTATTATTTTTAATTCACCCATTATTATATATAAACTCTCGGAAATAATTCTTTTTTACGTTTGAAAAAGAAAAGAAAAATGTATTGACTTACAAAAAAACTTATAGAAAAAGAAAAAAGATTAGCTCAACTAAAAACAGAATGGGAAACAATAAAAACTGGACCAGAAACAAGTAAATGGATGTCTATAACAGATGAAAAAGCACAGTTAATTAAAGACATACAAGAGCATAATCAAGAAATACAAGGTATGGATGATGAAATCATAAGATTACAACAAGAATTATCTGAACTGGATCACGAGGATGATGAACAAGAAGCAGATAAAGTGAGGTAAATAAATCAAATATCCTATTATTGTTAGTATAATAAGAAAGAGTATGAAGAGGAAAGAAGTTAATTAAATAATATTATGATTATATAGTCTTCAATTAGCAGTATATAAAGGATTAGGTGTACGAATGGTTTCAAAAGATAATAAATTTGTTGCTGCATTATTAAGTAAGTTTTTGTTTGTTACACGATCCTTTTTATATATGTTTTATGTGTTTATGTGTCAGTTTTAAATAATTTAAATCATGTTTTTTTTATTAGATGATGCTAATCATCATAAAGTGGATTCTTTTGACCTTAATAAAGGTTATTCACGTTCTTTTACTGCAAATCATATTTGGGAATTCATTTCAAAATAAAGAATAACTTGTATATACGTACATATAAATATTTCCCAATCCCCTCCCCTTTCACCTCACTACAAACATACATATTACAACGCATAACATAAAATAATTAATTAAATTAAACTCTGACATTATAACATCATTATTATATTATAGATATAACACTATATCTTATTTTAAACGGTATGATAGTTTTTTTTTCTTTTACTAAATTATAAGAATTTAGAGAAAAAAAAAGCACAGACAAGATAAACCCGAATGATTAGATTGGTTAGATAAATCAGCAACACAAAAGATGAATTAAGCTTAGAAACATTTTCTTCCCGATCATTTCCGAACGATTCCGACCTTTGTTCGCTTTCAAACCCTTTTTATCACGGATGACAAGATGATAAACACTGATTACACAGTAAAACAAGTTTGATAAAAATAACCTTGTTTATACTATTTACTATTACTATTATAATTATTAATTTTTGCTATTAGTATGCTTATTAGTATGCTTATTAGCATTAGTATTATTATTGTTAAAAAAAGTTACACATTTAGAACAACACGTGAACAAAAATAAAAAGGAGAAAAGATATAAAGAGAGGGAAATAATAATTTTACATAATAATGCATTTATTGTTAGGACGATGATTATCGTTATTGCTATCGTCATTGTTTGTTTCATTGTTTTGCTCTTATACATTTGCTGTTGTTGTTGTTGCTGATGATGTAATATGTTTACTTGCAACGGTATGACCTAGATCGACTACTTTTTTATACCATTTTATTGGAACAAAAATATCTTTGTATTTATTGTTAGGGTGATCATTATCGTTATTATTTGTTCCATTTTTTTGCTCTGATACATCTGTTGTTGCTGTTGCTGCTGGTACTGTTGCCGTTGATGATACCAATGATATATAACGTTTACTTGCAACAGCATGACCTAGATCAGCTGCTTTTTTATACCATTTTATTGGATCAAGACTACCTTTATCCTTTTCTTTTCCATCATCATGTATACCTATACCATGTTCAATAAAATAACCAACCATATAACTTGCTTTTGCCAAAGTCCATCGATGAGCTCCATATTTACGATATTTTATTGAGGCGATTGTGACAGCTTTGCGGGCCCAAAGATAAGCTTGACGGTCCGAAGGTTCTAATGCCCCATGTCCCGTCAAATGGATTCCAGAAAGCGCTAATGCAGCTTCCGCATTATTACCCGATTCGGCTGCTTTAGTATACCAATATAATGCCAATTCCATGTCTGGATGAATAAATTGTCCTTGTTCAAAACATTCCGCTAACTTAACCTGACTTGGCGCATATCCATCTTGTGCAGCTTCATATAATAATCCAATAGCATAAGGATGATCTTCAATAATAACACCGGTATCATCATTCTTTTTATTATTAGAATGATAGTGAGAACGATGACGAGTAACACCTTGCTTGGTTTTGTTGTTTTTGTTATTGAGTGATAATGAAGAGGATATTAACAAGTTGGTTTTTTTGGATGATGTTGGTATCAAATGAACCATTGCCAAAGTATGTTGTGCTAAAGGAATCAAATGGGTTTCTGCTGCTCTTTGTAACCAACTCACCGCTTCACGTTTATGGATAGGTTGACTTAATTGACCTTCCAATAACACCATACCCATTTTATACATGCTTGCTGGATGACCTAAATGGGCAGCTTTACGGTAAAAGACAAAAGCGCGTTGTAAATCTTGATGTGTTCCTAACCCTAATTCATGACATACAGCCGTTCTATATGTTGCTTCGCCGTGGTTTTGTTTCGATGCTTGGGTATACATAATAAAAGCTTGATCTGATTTTTTTTGAAAACCATAATAATTGGCCAATAGAAAATGTGCTTCTCCAGCAACAGAAGATCCTCTATATTGTATCAATCGCTTCAATAATCGAACGGCTTCATGTGATGCGACAGATTGAATATGTTGATCTATTGTTAATGTTATGATTGATATATTCATTAGATGACATGCCAATAAAAGCATCCATTGAGGTTGTTGTCGAGTTTCATCTCGCCAACTATATATTTGTTCAATGGATTCGGGTGGTGGGTAAGGTAATCCATTTGTTAAAATCTGTTGCCATGATAATGATGGTGTCGTTATGGGTTCATTTATATGAGATTGTGGTGATGTAATAACTTGTTGATCTTGTTGATGAATAGATGGTGTTTGTGAAAAATGTTGTTGTTTCAATGATGGAGATGCTTGAATTTTACTAATTTTAGTTGTATTTTGATAATCATAAGAATCAGTATGATGATGACCTGGCGGTGCTTTATGCCGATATATACCAGAAAATTCGTCATAAAACCACTGATTAGCGGAGTGGTCTATATCCCGCCTATTAGGACGACATTCGATTGCTTCAAAGGGTTGATCAACGTCTAAACTGAAACGATGATCCAGATGTTGGTGATAACGCGGGGTTGCTACGCTACTATTATTACTACTGTTCCCAGTAAGGCTAACAGGCCTAGTATCTACCTAATTATTATAATATCATTTTTCCGTTATTATAATAATAAAAACATTAGCTATATTTTTTATGCATAAAAGTAATATTTACATGACTCATTGCTTTTTTTTTTCTGTTCTTATGTCAATTTTTTTGTACTCTTTTATTTAATTTAATTTTATCTTTTTAAAATTGAAATTATAATAAAAAGAAGAAAAGGAACATTTTTTTTTTAAAAAAAAAAGGAAAAAAAAAAAAAGAAAAAATAATATTCATATTGAAATTATTATTTACAAATAGTGACAAAAGAATTGTTGTTATAGAAAACAAAAGGCAAAAAAGTTTGGATTAATGCAAAAAGATAAATTTTCCGACTAAGAAAAATTTGGGTTAAAGGTAAAAAAGGTTTATGACGACAAAAAATAAAAATTCTCCGTTGAAAAAAAAAACAAACAAAAAACGATTAGGCGGTAGCGGCTCAATGTTTTCGAGTAGCACAGAGCCGGTTCAAACATGTGAAGATGTTCCGACGTACCCCGCAAAAAGAAGTTTAGCTTTAAAGAACCCATGATTGGATATCTTTGAGATTTGTTGTAAATTATATGATGGTGTAATGTTATAAAATATATAACTTACAGCGGAGCTTCACAACTTTTTGATTTTTGAGAGACATCACACACATGCAACATTATTAGAGTTAATTCGAACGTCAACTTATATCCTATGATTCATTGCCATATGAAATTTCTCAGATAACATATATAAGTAGGCTATCAAAAAAGATGTTGTAATTTTCTCTTCTTTTTTTTTCTTTTTCTTTTCGTTTCTGGTTCCTTTTTTTAACTCTTCTTTTTTTTAAAAACATAAATCAACCCTTCTCCTCTAAAAATAATTATATATAATGAGCAAAAATAACACTACTCAAAAGACACCTATTCTTACTCATCTTGTTGCTGGTGGTGCTGCTGGTTTCATGGAAGCATGTATTTGTCATCCTCTCGATACCGTCAAAGTTAGAATGCAACTTGCAAAGAGTGTTCAAAAGAGTGCTTCTGTAAGTTTATTATATTAAGCTTTATTTTTATTTTTGCATGATTCCAAAAAAAAGGGGTAGAAGGGGTCCTAGGTTATTTTTTCTGTTTAAATAACAAACTTCTTTAATTTTGATTTCGACATAAAAATGTAAAATTAAATGACTAAACATATATATATGTATATCTATTCCATTGTTATTGTCATTATACAAAATAGGGTAAGAGACTCGGCTTTGCTGGTGTTGGTGTCAGAATTGTAAAGAACGAAGGTTTCTTGGCTCTTTACAAGGGTCTTGGTGCTGTCATTGCTGGTATTGTCCCCAAGATGGCTATTCGTTTCAGTTCTTTTGAAATGTACAAGGGTGCTTTAGCTGATGAAAATGGTGTTAACTCTCGTACCAGTATTTTCTTTTGTAAGTTTATTGACTTGAAGCATTATCATCATGATGATACTATTTTTCCTAATTGTTTATATATTATAAATTTGATCATATGCTCATTCAATTTTTACCTGTGATAATATAGCTGGTCTTCTTGCTGGTACCACTGAAGCTGTCATGGTTGTTTCCCCTATGGATTTGATTAAGATCAGACTTCAAGTATGTATTGATAATTTTTTTTTGGTTCCTGATAAAATAGAATACTGAGAAAACAAGGAAAAATAAAAAAACTAAATATTTCTCCTCTCCAACTTTCCCCAACCATAAAAAACTTATTTAGGCTCAACGTAACTCCATGGCTGACCCTATGGATATTCCCAAGTATCGTAATGCTCCTCATGCTGCTTATGTTATTGTTAAGGAAGAAGGTTTCCGTGCTCTTTACAAGGGTGTTGCTTTGACCGCTTTAAGACAAGGTAAGAACGAATATATCAGCTACAAATAATCCTGGGAATATAAACTGTTTTTAGTTTAAAGTGTGATGATATATTATTCATGTGTGAAATAATATTGGATGAGAAATTTATATTGGGACGTCATTTGGGTATACATTTGTATATATTTGTGAGAAAAGGAGAGAGTACCAGGAACAAATCAAAAAAGCCAAAAGAGATAATTTAGCTGACATAAACCAAATTATATTATTATTTATTATCCTCTAGCTACCAACCAAGCTGCCAACTTCACTGCTTACCAAGAATTGAAGAGATGGGGTAAGAAGGTTCAAAATATTGAAGGTGAACTTCCTTCTTATCAAACCTTGGTTATTGGTGGTATTTCTGGTGCTATGGGTCCATTGTCCAATGCTCCTATTGATACTATCAAGACTCGTATCCAAAAGTCTAATATTGGTACTGGTTCTGCTTGGAACCGTTTCACCACTGTCACTACTGATATCTACAAGAAGGAAGGTTTCCGTGCTTTCTATAAGGGTTTGACTCCTCGTGTCTTACGTGTTGCTCCTGGTCAATCAGTTACCTTTGTTGTTTACGAAAAGGTTAAGGGTTGGTTAGAAGTTGCTCAAGGCAAGATCAAGGAAGGTGAAGTTACTATTCCTGCTCCTCAAAAATAAGTTGAAAAAAAAGTAGTTTTTTTATTATTATTATTATAAGTTTGTGTATTTTGTATTATCCAATTTTTTTATCCCATCAATCAAAAAAGAAAACCACTTTTCGCATTATATATTATTCTCCATGACAACAAATAACTATCATGAACAATAGCACACTTTTTTTTAAAAAAAAAAAATCTCTACATTTCTTCTTAACTTTAGATATCCTTCTCATTCACAACTTTTTTTCCGTTTTTGTTAGTTTTTTTTTTTATTAACTATTTCTCCGCTATTACTTCCTTTCCGCTTCTCTCCTCCCCCTTGTACAATAAAGTCCATTTGTGTTTTTTTCAAATCTTATCAAATCAATAATTCAAAAATCTTTTTTTTTATTTCAATCCGAGATAATCCGTTCATTTCAACCAATAATTTATTCTTTTTGATTCTATATAATCCACCCCACCTTTTTTGACGGAGTGGGTTTAAGCCCATGGCCGAATGTTCCGATATTTTGGGGGAGATGAGTTAAAAAAAAAGGTGGGTTGGGGGGTGGGGGAGGAGTAGAGTTCGAGATCAGTTACCCAAAAGGTGATTATACTCGATATATTTTTTAATATCAGCCACCCAAAAAAAAAAATCGTGTTTTAACGTCCTCTTTATACTCTGAGCCAAAAAAAAAAAAAAAAAAAGAAACGGAAATAACAAATAACAATAGTAAATAATAATGAAACGATCATCACAATCAAACGAACATCGTAAAAAACGTACAAAAACATATCATTGTTCCAAGGTAATATATTAACACACAAATATATGTACACAAATGAAAGTTATGCTTTTTTTTAAGAAATAATATTAAGATCGTGTTTCTAAAATAAAATAAAATAGGAAAGAGTAGGAGGTAGTGGTGGTGGAGGAAATTTTCAGGTGCAAGCCAACATGAGTGGAGTCATGGTAACTTGTACACGCTCAAAAGAATCTCGATCTCAAAAAGAAGTTATTGATTTATTTGAAGAGGTAAAATAATAGAAATACAACGTAAACTTGGAAAAATAACTTATTTTAACACCCATTTTTTTATTTAATAGTACGCAAAAAAGCTTTATTCAAATGATGATGATTCAAAAGAAAAAGATAATAACGAAGAAGAAGAAGAATTGGATTTAGAAGCACAAGTTGCTAAGGAATTAGCAGAATTAAAACAACCTACAAAAGATAATAAACAATCATTATTTTCGAATATTTCAACAAATATGGATTGTGGTAACACTTTTTTTTTTTTTTTACTTGCATGAATTTTGATTAAAAAAGACCACACAAGAGCTAAACTTAAAATTTCATTTATAGTATTATTTATCAAGACACGTTCACCTGTTGAACCCGTATCATTTGTTCATAAAATCTTGACAGATTTAAAAGAAGAAAAAAAACAAAGAACTCGTTATACAAGTCGATTTTTACCAGTAGAAAATACCTGTCATGCTAATTTAAATGCTATTGAAAAAATGGCTGAAACCATGTTTAAACCCAAATTTGAAAATAATTCAAAATCTGTAAGTTCTTTCTAAGTTTCATTGATATATATAAATGATATTTCTTTCTAACTAAATAATATAATATAATATAATATAATGTATATATATATAGTTTGGTGTGATATGTCGAATTCGTAATTGTACTAAATTGGATAGAATGGAAGTTATTCAAAAACTTGCTAGTGTTGTAGGAGAAGGACATCGTGTGGATCTTGAAAATCCTGATTTATCAATTATTGTTGAAATTTGTCAAAATATTTGCATGATGTCTGTTGTGGAAGATTTCAATGAATTAAAAAAATATAATATTGAAAGTATATTAGGATTAAATGATAATGGTCCTCCACCACCAAAAAATAAATCAAAACCAAAACCAGAAGAATCATCAGTCGAGAAAGAATAATAATAAAAAACTAAAAATAATTTTGACCAAAACTATACATTGTTTGGTATATTATCATCATAAAACTATGAAGTTATATCATTAATCATGGATTTTTGCTTATTCATGACGTTTTATTATTATAAAAAGAAAATCCCTCATGCAAGTCCATGTGATTTTAGCATGAAAAATATTATTTTTTACAAACTCAATTCGCTCTTTCAAAAAAAAAAAAAGTTATTACATATTTTATCTATTGCTTGTCATAAGAAACATAATAATTATATTGTCTCATAACCATATAAATAGTAATAATAATTAATGACAACTATTATATTCAGATAAAAATAGAGATTTATACATGATTTATATAGGCCCAATAATAAAAAGTTTAAAATGTTACTATTTTACAATATATTACACAAAAAAAATCATGTTTCAAAAAAAGCCAATATATCTTTTTTTCATGGCCCTGACGTAAAATATTTCGTGGCCCATTCTTCTTTATTGTTTCACAGGCACATTCTTTTTTTTCTCATGGCCACATCATAGTTTTTGTATATCAGGTGCAAATTACAAAAAAAAAAAGGTTGATCGATTCAAAAATGAGCTGAAATTTACTTTTAAACAATAATCTTATATTATGTAATTAGTATCGAAACTTTATATCTTTATTATTATTACTATTATTATAAAAATCATAATGCATTGAGTTTTTTTTCCTAATGATTTGATCAAATATGAATCATCATTTTAATAATACGTATAAAAGTAGTATAGCTTACGTACTTGAATCAACAAACCTGCTATATATATATTATTGATGAAATGTATAAGTTTTTATCTCACCCCACCTACCGTAACCACATCAATAATATTTTTCCCACGACAAAAAGATAATTTTTTTTTCTTTCATTGTTCTCATGTTTAAAATTCGAGTAAATAAAATATAACCTAATATATTACCAGTAGAGGACCAGCAGCTTAACTTTGATTTTACTAACTACACTCCGCTCATCTGTAAACAATTAAATGGACTGGTATGATGTTTATGGTTAATAACTATTCTCCATTGTAAACAATATTGTGTGACATTGCTATTATGTTTTTTGTAAACAAAATACATTAATAATAATAATTAAATTATATAAGATGACAATGAAACATTCATTAAATAAACCGCTATAAATATTCAAGCAGGAGTACTTTTATTATTATTATTTTTAATTACTTTTCGTATAGTGTTTGATATGTACGACTGGAAGGAGACCTTTTTTTTTTATTTGTTTGATTAACTGGCATGTTTGAAATTTTGACTGCCAACTATATATCAAGAAAAATGAAGAGCAAAAGTTACTAGCTGCTAATTTGATGACCATGGTGTTTTTTTTCTATAGAAACGCATTACATTAATTTTTTTTTTTTTGCTTCTTCTCGTATGTTATACTATGTTAACCACGTCAGTATATTTATACTATACAAATAGATTTTATTGGGGCATACCGAATTGGTGCGTATATATATTTGAAAGTAGTAATGAGTTTTTAAATCACTTCAAATATATATATAAATAATTCTGATGTCATTAATATATTTATTTTAATTTATTGAGTTTCCTTGTTGTACTGTAGAGGAATTTTTATAAATATATTTAATGGTAAAAGATTCTATGATAATTCAAGGCAATAATACAAAAAGATATTCGAGGGCTGTAGCAAGATAATAATACGTAAAGATTAATTTTGTTATCCATCCAATGGGTATCAAGTGCAAGGTTATCACAATTTTCAGTACAATAAACTGTAGCACGGTATTGTTGTTGAAGTATTAGCTCGGACTGCTCATTTCGAATTGCTTGTTCAATTGTATGTTTAATTAGTAGTTGATCCTTGGTAAATGTTCCAAGATAAAGCAAAAACGCTAAGATAAGTAAACCAAGTTGTAAATAACAACATGATTGCATTATAAGTCCTCGATCATCAAACACTTGAAATAAAAATGCAAAAATTCCTAATGTATAGATAAAATATATAACAAATGTTTTTTTTAATTATCAGCATGCTAATAGTATAAAGTAGGAGTGTAATATGTTACATAGAAAATTATTATGTACCCAAGTGACCAACAAGGAATGCAGAGAATGTCAATAATTTCTGCCTAGCTTCTATTGCTAATGGGTAGATGACCACCGAGTCACAAATATTAACAGATGCTTCGTTTGTTCCGAGATTTTTCTTTTTTTTTTCAAACCAGTAGACTGGAAATTGAACGCCTAATACTTTTAATCCATCAAGGTAACGGTGCTGTTTGTTCATATAATTCAAGGGGGACATAGGTCTTGTTTGTATAGACTAACTTCATCTTTATTAATTTGAAGAGAACGAGAAGAAAAGTGGGAGAAAAGTGGGATTTAGATAATGAATTTCTTTTTTTTTTTTACCTTTTTGTTCACATCATGTATTTATATCAATTTTTAGGCAATAAAAAAAATAGCTGAGCGAAGTTTTTTATATTTATAGTTTTGAATGCTCGATGACATACAAGTATGCGCCATCGCCCATTAATTTGAGCTTTCAGTACCGTATACTTATTTCATTTGTTTTTTTTGCCAGTACATAGATCTATTTCAATTGTAACAAAGCGTTCAGTTTATCGCTCGATTTAGATACTCAAGTTATATACTTAGCTTGTGAAGCTACAACAGACAAATAAATTTAAATATACTTTACAACCTTTTTTTATTTTTATTTAATATCACTTTTTCTTTATTTCGTCTTTGAATATGATAATATGACGATTTTAAAGTTTCAGAAGATTTGTATGTTTTAAAAAAGCCTTTTGCTTTTCCTTTATCAAATATCTCTCTCCAATTTTTCCTTTTTCCTGCCTTGCTCATACTTTCAATAAATTGAGCTTCTTTATCTGTGTCTGTGTTTGTGTTAGATTCTTCTTCGCCTCCTTTGTTGTCAACATCTTCTAACTCACTTTCTAACTTGTCAATTGAGAGCAGTCCTTCTTTAGCATTTGTCTTTACTTTCTTGTTACCCGAAGGCTCTAGATCGTCGCTTTCTTCAATGATATCCTAGTAACCCACGGAATATCAGCAGGATATCTATAGAGTAATATTACCACGTTGAGAAATAGAGCTTGTGTGTGTGATCCCCGAATAGACTTTGACGATGCTGACCGATATTGTTGACCAATTATTTCAAGTGATCGGTGTTTTTCCACCTCATTGCTCATTGTAGCAACAAATTGCCCCTAGCGTTCGCTGCGTAACACTATACACTTCATCATAATGTTGTTAATAATGTTCGAGCAACAATTCGTATGGTTGCCCATTGAATCTTATTTTTTTGGCCTTCGCTCATTGATAATAGGGTATCTGCTGGTAGTGGCTCGCTCCCAATAACGTCGATAGTTGGATCTGAAGACAATTGGTTAAAGATAAGTGGGTTGTATTGTGCTTGATTTTGTTGATTAGGTATATGTGATTGGCCAGCAATCTTTAATAAAACTTCTAGTTCTTGTGGACGACCCGCCAAACGACTGCTTATTCTTGTACGAATAAAATTGAGTGCACCAGTTTTTTCGATGAATCGTTTCATAAATGTCAATTCAAAGGAATCTTTTTGGTTGGTCACAATTGTAATTCTTCACTTTTTTTTTGCAGCGAAAGTTACCCTAAAGCAGCCGTTGGATTCAATGTTTCTTGTTGAAAATGGGTTGATACTGCATCAGCAGTTAGGAGAAAACATTCTTTTGGCCCAGAATTTACAGCTTGCATCGAGAAGAAATCCATCTTTGCTAGTGGTAAATTCATCTTGAAATTTTTCTTTTGAAAAGGACTTTGTCACAATCGCTAATACGATAGGTAGCATTTTGTAACGCCTATAAACGTTGGATGAGTATTGAATTACCCGAAGCATAAAATCTTGATTGACATGATATTGGCATTCAATCAAGATCGGGGGTAAGGTTTCGATTTGTGATGCGTAAAGCATATCAGACCTGCTCCCATCAAGCCATTCGGTTTGAGCTACAGAGTAGCTGTCAGAAGGAGCATCCGTACCTATAGACGGATTATATGTTAAATAAATTGAGTATCTTCAAACAGGTAATAAAAGATATTAATACATTACCAACTAGAGAGCGAGCATCTCAGGAAATCCACAACCTTCGTTCATTGCAAGTATTCTCTTGAGATCTTCTTCATTGGGAGAACGAAGATATGTTTTACCATACGATCTGATGATTGCTCGACAAAACTCCTTCAATGCTTCTCGGACAGTATATGGAGCCATTCTAAAGTACTCATTGACCGCATCAGCTGGTCCACCATACGCCAACATTTGCATAACTGCGCTTGCTCTCTGAAGGGTTGAAAAACAAGAGACACCAACTGCATCGCGCTTTTGCTGAAAGTACTCATAATTGGTCTGCAATTCCTCGACAATACACAAAAAAAGAGGGCATTACATACGGAATCGGCGCCGAAACGTTTTTTGCATCGTGTGTGCAGTTTTCGTCAAAGTACTCTTCCATAGGGAGCTTATGGAAAAAGCTGTCTTTAACGATTCTTATTTGGTTGCGCGAATTCTGCGTCTGGCTACGTACATGAGGCTCTCCCGTCTCATTGAGTGTTTCCAAAATACGAAACGATTTTTCTTTCCTTTTTTGGAATTCATCGTCAATGACTGCTGCTTGTAACAAAAAGATGCTGAAACTTAAGATCCATAATGAAGTTAAAATGAGGTGAATAAAACTAAAATTATTTTACAGGAAAACCGTACCTTATTCTCTCAAACAAATTAAAGTTACAATTCACCACTGTTGCATCGCTTTGAACCCAAAAAGATCTAGTTGCTGTGATATAAGGAGAATTCAGAGGATACATTTAGTAAATATATTACTGGTTCGCCTTCCTAATGAGTTGTATACTTGGTAAACCATGAATCCTTTTCACTGGTTATCGTATAAAAAATAGTCTTTGTAAATAGTATACAATGTTAAATGATCAGTTCTAAAATCTAAATAAAAATGCAAAATAATAGACACTTGCTTACAGCTATTAAATGACTTACTTATCATAATTGATACGTACTTCACCTTAAGTTAAACTCGTGTAAAGCGAAAAGAGCTTTGCTGGCCATAACATAACAACAATCAAGAGTCAAAAGGAACAAAAGGAATAACCAAATATCACCCGTCGCCGTCTTGGTTTGAAAGGCTGGATAGATCGATAGGTACTTTTTATAAATCCACGAGGAGTAGAACATTTCACCATAAAACATACACAACAGCAATCAAGAATCGGATCGTGTAACTGATAAACCACATAAAAATAAAAGGCGATCCACTCAATTCCGAGATAAGAATCCCTTTATATCAAAGCTCTTCATCACCCCTACGCATAATATTCAGCAATGAAAACAATGCCCAATTAATAAATAAATAAAAAACAGATGCATTGACCTTTGAAAGAGTTAAACGCACAAAAAAAAAACAGATCAACAAACGAGAGTCAATGGTTGCTTCCAACTATTAATATTAGTCATTGAGGATTAGATATATTATTATAGTTTTTCTTTGGTTTTGAACGAATCTTTTTATACCTGGCTTTCTTTTTCATTTTTTGTTTTGAATAACAAAAAAAAGATGACTGAACTTTTTAAACGATTCCATGAAACAATAGAGTGCCTGATCTTAAATTGATAGCGGTGTATTAAAATCAGCCAGCATAGCATAATGTCCTTTCCTTATCAGCAGTAATGGAGCTGCGCGTTTTCTTTTCTTTTTTTTTTGACAATTTCACTATCCAACCATGAATGACAAATCAAACGCAAAGGAACTTGATCCAAAAATTACCAATAATTCGAACAAAAGAAAGTCATATCCTGGTTCTACCATTGCGAATGCAAACATAAAAAAAAGAAAACTCATTTTGACTGTTTCGGAATCAGGTTCAAAATCATCGACTGTACCAACAACAGCAGCAACAACAAAGTCGACAGCAGTTTCTCTTATTGACGAATTACAACTTATCAATAACAAGGATCCCTGCCATGTCTGTCAGGAATTATGTTCAAAAAAATCCTTGAAATATCGTTCACTGCCAGTTGGTGGTCGTTTGGACAGTAATGACCAAATGCTGTGTCTAGAATGCCGTCGTAAATTAATTTCAGACCATCCCAACCACCAACATTATCCTGATCGTGAAACAAATAAAATAGTCATAGAAGTGGGAGGATTAATTACTTACGAATTAATGACGAAGTATGAGGAGGCAAATGTAAAGAGGATGATTTTCAGAAAGAAGGAAAAGAAGAAAAAGAAGCAACACGCGGTGTTGGTTTCCATCAACAACATGTCAGAAAGTTCTGGTAGCAATATAGTTAAAACAACACTACCACTACAACAACTACTGCAACATGCCAAAAGCAACAGCAACAGCAACGACATCGACATCGACAATAGTGAAACAAAAATGAAGTCGATCACTGACTTTCTTAATGAACTACCAGCAAAAATCTTCCTGAATGTTTTTGCATCATTTTCATCCGAGCAACTCGGGACCGCAGCATTAGTCTGCCCTGATTTATATAACCGATTAGTAAATGCTAATACGTTATGGCACCATTTTCAACTCAATCATCATGACAAAGCAGCATTTATCATCATGAAAAGCATCGGTAATCATGTTCGGATCTTGGATTACACTAACGATACCACCGAGTTGTCCGTAAAGCACAAATTGGAAATCGGAGATGGGAATATTGAACAATATATTTCGGCACGGCTAAAGTGAATGAGGCAGCGAAAGCCAATAAAAAAAGACTATGACGTTTGGATTTACCCAATCACCTTTGACTATGACATGTTGCTGAGATTTAAACAGGTAAGCATAAAGCATAAAAGAGAAAAAAGCTCATACATTATTACTTTATTAGCGTCAATAACAATGGAATATAACTCCAATAATAAAAAGACGTGGGAGAAAAAACAGAAGGAAGAAATCCTAATGCCAGGAGAAAATCTAATGGAACAAAAGCATTATATAATGGAGAGTTCATGATTGCGTGTGTGGAGATGAAAATTCTACTTATGTTAGTGCTACCAAAAACATTGTTAACAACCGGACCATTAATAATGAATCTACCATTAGTCGAACTACTGCCATTGAATCCAGTGCTATGAAATCGAGTTTATTTGAAGTGATAAGTACGTCTTCGAAAGTGTTGAACTGTAGCTGCAATAGAATTTAGTATTAACAGATCCAAATTTTATTATAGCACTACAAACATTTACAGATAGCAGCAGCAGCAGCAGAAGCAGCAGCAATAATAATCTCCTTGAAGACATTCATAAAAACATTTAAATACATGTACTATTTGTGACACCTTTGAGTGTAAAGGGAACAAAAAAGTAAAATACAAAACTCACTCTGTGGCAAAATGGATGTCGAACAATAATATTTACAATATAATTTGGTCAAATATTATATTTACAGTAAGTATAACAAATAGCTACTTATTATTATTATTTTATTTTTTAAATAGTTATAAGTTCCAATCCATATATAAAATATAATTAATCATTTTACAATAGAATAATCTCTATTTCGCTTCGCTACTAGGGTCATTTCCTAATTGAGAACAATTAATTTTTTCTTGCCTCATGCATGTTATCCGGGCCTATATTTCATCCTTTATCTCAAAAGAAGGCAAGGGTGATTTTCGTTGATATATTTTTCTGCAATAACCATGTTGGCTCCATTACTTTTTCATACTAAGGTTTTTGCCTTATACATTTTCTTTCTATTAATAGCTGTCCCTCAATTTGCCGATACAAGTTGCATCCGGTACCGCTATTTTAATGCAGTTCCTCTCGAAGTGTTATTAAACGTATTTCCCAACCTCCAAACACTATATATTGATGGTCACGAACCTCATTATCACTTTTATGGATTATCGAATACTCTCCAGCACTGGAGCATTACAAGTATCTGTTTATCATTAAATTCCAATCGGAGAATTCAAAATTTCATACAAAAATTACTGCTACGTTGTCCCAACATTTGATCATTGTATGTAAGCCCACGTGCTTTGACAATTGTGAAGGCAATAGAACAATCGTCTCGAATCAAATTGGAACATCTTGTTATTGCTGAAAAAATTCCAAGACGATACTTACAAAATAAAGCAGCAGCAACAACAACAGCAACAACGGCTACTACTGCTACTACAGGTTTGAAAACTTTAGAATTACATGCAAGCACCGCAGATCCTTTTCTTTCTCGCTTCATATTTACACCGTGTGATCTTACTCGTATAATCTGTGACAACAGCAACAACTTACAAGTATTATCAATAACATGTGCCATGGAACATCAAAACAAACTGTATAATGTCATGAGCAACTCGTCAAATTGGGATCTGATCTTCAAGGCTTCTTTTAACAACCTGCGGCGTTTGCATTGTGTGATACCAAATGACAAGGGACCTCAATTTGCCAAAGTACTTGGAAACTGTCCTCTGGTAAGTGATTTGGGTATCAATTTCAACAACGAAGTACCTGTGGTAATTTTAAATGCTCTAGCCAAGCTTGATACAATATGTTGTATTATAAGAACATTATCTCTTTATCCCAGATGAAATAAGAAATCATATTTAAAATACAGACGTGAGCATAACTCAATTCTAAATTAAAGAATAAAAGAGAGTATCCTGGCTAGGCCCAATATACTTCAGAACAGTAGCTATAGTAACCTTCTCAATATTAATGACTAATCTCAAGTACGTACCTAACTTTAATACAATCCCCTACATCATTCAATTAACCAAGCCCCATAACTCATAGAATAGAAAACATATAAATACGGGTTGTAAATATTATTTTAAAGAAAGAACTTTATTTTTCTAGTTTTCAAATTATTATTAAAGATATATAACAAAGTCTCAAAGGATTTCATACCTTGTCTGTTTTTATTTCCTACTCTTATTAAAATAACCAAATATCACACAATAGAACGTCTTGAATTGACATTTCATCGTGAGATTGACATTGATGCTATGAAACAAATATTAACTAACGACAACAACAACAACAGCAGCAACAATAGCAAGATCAAAAGCATTGGCTTGAGACACATCTGTTTCAACAACTGTGATGGTTTAACAAAGGATTTAATGGAATGTCTGACAACAACACGGCTGCGTGGTGTTGAATTCAAGGATGGGGATTGTTCAATGCCATGGAATGTTCTCAAAGTCTTGTTGCAAAGTCTCAACAAAATGAACAGTATTGAGTGGGTAGTATTTAGGTCGGTATATTGCTATGATGAAGAAGCAGAACGCGAGTGGTTGATTGGTTCGGAACGTACTGCAATGCAGCCTATTATTACGAATTTCAAAAAATATCTCAAATACCGAAAAAAATTGGAAAAGATGAAACGATTGTACTCTTGGACAGAAAAATACATGAAAAATTGATGATCGAGAAGGGGTTAGTGAAGAAACAGCGGCCATGATTGAAATGTGCCTATGTTCATAAAACTTATGATTATTAGCACTCTTTATCGTGTGGGCTTTTCTGGTATAATATCATGATGTGAACAATGTAGTTTAGTTAATGTTTTATTTTAAGATGGTGATTTGTATTAATTTTAAAATGATAAATCAGTGCTTAGTTATATATGTATAGTAACTATTTTTTTTATTGTTGTAACTGTGTATCTTTTTATTAATAATAATATATTACTTTTTACACCCATTAATTTTGCCCTTCCTTCATAAATGTAACATTGGTCACATCTTACTTTTTGCCGATATACAAAAAACCACCCTATTTAGAGAAGATCATTGAAATTTAACGAGATGATATAATAGAAGATAACATCACCAATCACAATAACGTGATTGACCGCGTTTCAAGCATTTGGTCAATTTTTAGAAGTAAATAATAGCTCAATTTGATCAGCATGGATCAATTTCGTGAAGTAGCTCAATTTGGAAAAGGTGGCTCATTATCAAAATCATACAGTAGCTCGTTTTTATTTTGCATAGCTAAATTCAACTTCCAACGTTGTAATGTTAAATTTTACAGTCGACTGCTGAACTCACTTACGCCATTTTTTTTGTAACATCTATTCCTCATTATGGCACAATAATTTGTAAGGCTGTTGATATATATTTATCTCTTATTTTTTCTACCTAGCACTCATGTGCTGGAATGATGACACTAGAAGTTTAAAGAGGAGAGAGAGGGGTTATCTTTTTTTTTATGTTCTTATCAATCAATTTACGGCATTTTGGTATGGTGTACAAACTATAGAAATTATTAAAATTAATAATGTATAATGTATAATGCTATTCTCTATCTGACTAAGTTATGGAAAGAAAAAAAAAACTTGATGTAAGGCAATACAAAAGACTGACTTGATTTTTTTATGCACACTCACGACTTTAGGTATAAATTAAAGCTTGGTACAAAACGATAGTGATAATGGGAATCCATAAAGTACCACGACTTCACCCCTTTTTCTGTACATTGACACATTTATTTTAAAAGAAATACGTATATAACTTCTTGCCACACAAAAGAAAGTCTTATATTGGGCTTGATACCTATTTCTAATATATAAATTGATACAAAATGATTCTAGTTATTTACCTAATTAAAAAAAAATCAAGTAAGTTTTCTTTAAGTATCGAAATATTTACATTATGAACATCATTTGAAACCTTACGCTATTGGGTTTATGAACATGAAATTTATTTTAAAACGTATCTTTATATATTATATACAGTAAAAAACGAGAATAAAAAATAATACTGTAAGTAATTTTTTGGCAATACGTAAACATAAAGAAGCGTTTTATTTTTATTTTTTAGCAAGTTGCATTTATTCCTCGATTATACATACTATTCTATTGGCTTCGCTATATACTGTAGCAAAATGGACGTTGAAAATCTTAGATGTACATAGTATGAGGCGAAGCTAGTAGATTTGATTATAATTATAATATTTCTTTCAAAATTTTATTATTGTTGATCTTCGTTAAAAAGGAACCAGATTTTGTAATCCAGCAAAAGCCAATGACCCCTTCATGATACATGGATTGGGATATTCTTCAGTTAAAGTTTTAATTTCTTTAGAATTGGCAAAACCTGATATGGTTAAATTGATAGGTCGAAGCATTCGATTGCAAGGAGTATTAGCTTGCGCTATTCGAATTGCTTCATCCAAAGGAATTTGTAATTGTTCAATTTCATTACAAATAGCTTGAGGATTTGGATGATTTCCTCCTGTCATATTACAAGTAATTATCCAGCGAGATTGACTTTGAATAAAAGTATCATTTACAGTAATCACAAGTCCTATATAAGGTTGTTGTGAAAAGTAAAGTTGGTATGAGTAAATAGCTATGAAACACTTTATGTATAATGTAAAGGAATATTATTTCTGTAAAAAATATTTTTTTCTGCTTGGGGCATACTTGTTTGTCCTGTGGTGAGTGTTATAGCGTTAATGATATCTGATATTAACCATAGACCCAACAGAAGAGACCAAATATATGGATGTTTCATGATATATATAGAAAAGGAAAGAGCGTTGTATAATTGAGTTGAATAATAGCTCGTTGATTTCTATAATTAAAATGCCAAAGATAATATGACTGGTTTTAATTTTAGTGACACAACATGTTTTTTTTTCTGCTTTACAATCTTATTCCGCTCACTCACCACCTGATACAGCTGTATATAATTAGTATTATGTTGCTATTCTATCACTCGCATTCTTAATTGTCTTGGAACTACCTTGATTTATGATATGAGGTCAACTTCCTAACTCGAATAATAATAATAGTAATAATAATTATTAATCATTATGCCCAGACATTCTATATGATAAATTATGCACGGTTTTCAGTTGTATAACGACGGTAACTCTTACCCAAAAATCACAACAGTAGTTCGTTTGGCAATGTGAGTTTATCAATGCAATTTTTTTTTAGCTAAAATGATTGATAAGGAAACAGTTTCTGGCGAATTGTGGTTCTTATTTATGTCGGATGAATAAATTAACAAGCTCTATGGCTCAACTTTGCTTGGGTAGCTTAGGCGATTTGGGTGTTCTATGTAAAAAAAAAAAAAAAACCATGGCTCATTTTTTTTTATGAAATGATTGAGTCCAAATTCTAACACTGTAATATGTATATCATAATATGATGCTAAGCATATTTCTGTCTTTCTTTGAATAAAAATTTATTTCAGGTACAGAAATTTCAAATATATGAATCAACAAAGTTGAAATCCCTTCTTTCTAGAATTAATGCAAAAATAAAATAAATAAAATAGGTATATGAAAAATAGACTACTCTATTCATTACATTTAGTTAAATAATATTCAGCATCAAGCTTAATTTATTTATTGGTTGCGTTGTAGAAAAAAATAAATGATTTATAATAAGAAAAACTGTGTGATAGTAATAATAATAATAATAATTTAAATAAAGAAAATAAAAGAGAGATAAATTAAAGAGTAAAAGTAGTTTCTTGACGAATATCAAGACTTGTGTGGCCAACAAGAAGAGTATATTCACCACTTGCAACAACCCATTTTTGTTGAACAACATCCCAGTAACTCAAATCACGAACGGTGAAATCAAGATTTACTTTTTGTTTTTTACCAGCTTCAACAAAAACTTTTTCAAATCCACGCAATTGTTTGGGTGGTTGATCGGCTGATTCAGGATAAACAATATAGGCTTGAACAATTTCATTACCATCGACGTCGCCAGTGTTTTCAACGAACAAGGATGCACTTGCCAACGTATCGGTAAGTTTCAAACCATCACTGTTCTTCTTGGTCTTGACCTTCAACTTGCTATACTCGTATGTGGTGTAAGCCAAGCCATAACCGAACTCGTAAAGAGGTGTGATCTCATTCTTATCAAAGTGACGATAACCGATATAGACACCTTCAGTATATTCGACCTATTTTAATATAAAAATATTTGAGTAAGTTATATTATTATCTTGGTGTGACTGAGGTGTGTACAAGTAATAAGTGTAGCAAAAAAAAGGGGGGGGGGATGAAGATAAGGGAATAAGAGTATGATATTTACCTCAAGTTCTGGAGAAACATCAGCAACGTAGTCATCAATATTTTTGGCAATGGTATAAGGTAAACGACCGGAAGGATTGTAATCACCAAACAAGACATCAGCAAGGGAGTTTCCAGTTTCTTGACCAGGTAAACCGGGCCAAACAATTGCCTGTATAATATAATATAATATATTATTTAATTGAATGTCAATAATAGTATATACAAATCATATGCTTTTTTTTCAAGTACCCAATTCTTCAATATATTACCTTAATGTTAGGATGATCAATCCATGCGTTCATATCAATTGGGCCGACAGAGTGAATGACAACTACAGTGTTTTCATTAGCATCAGCTACAGCATTAATCTATGATAAATTATGTTTGTTAGCAAAATTCGATAGTAAATAGTATATAATGAATACAAATAACAATTAGCAAGAAGGTGTGTATAATATATAACAAAGGTTTATAATATTTACCAAATTATCACCATTGTACCAAAGAGTAAGGTTGTTACGATCGCCAGGATTGTCGTCAACTACAATGTACATTTCACCAGAGTCGGATTTAGCAAATACAAAAGCAATGTCGGCATCAGCAGCAAGTTTTCCAGCACTTTCAAGATTCCAATCATCGAAGGTGTGAGTGATTTCTACGGAATCATCTACGCGGTTGGTAATACCATCAAGAGGCTATCAATACAATAATATAAATGATTAGTAAATGTGTAGCTCAAACGTAATATAAATAGTATAAAATAAAGTTCATTTATAATTCTTACAGTAACGAGATAAGGAAGATAGCATGAACCAGATCCCCAACCTTGTGTTAATGTACCGCGGGAACAATTAGCATCAGGGCACTTGTTCAAACCTCTAAAAAAATGATTAAACAAATAAGCAATCAACGTTATAAAAAAAAAGGAGAGTAGGCAATAATAATAATAATAAATGGAAAGAAAAACTCACTCTGGATCAGCTCCAGCGTCACTACCAATAACTGCCAACTTTTTAGCAGAATCTTGCTTAAGAGGAAGAATATTATCTTCATTCTTCAAAAGGACAACGGAAGCAGCACCTTGTGCTCGGATGTTTTCTTTGTGGTTACGTTGAACATTGAGGTCTGCATGAACATTGGAATCAAAGTAGTTGAATCGTAAATCGGGATAATCCTAATAATAATTATCATAGTAATAAAATTATAATGTTGTTAGCAACAAGACTCGGTATACATTCAAACCACCGCTTCCCTTCATGTCAAAGTCTTTTAGTAATAATAATAGCTAATAATATATATATATATATACCTTGTCTTCTCCAACCTAAAAAATAAATAAATAAAATAGAATAAATAAGTATACAGTTCAAGTCATATAGATAAATACTTCGAATTTAGTAAGAATTGTTGCTATATATACCTTGTACCATGCAGCTACAATACGAGTTGCCAAATCAGTGACCTAAATAAAATATAACGTGTTTCATGCCATTATATTAATATTATTATTTTAATTATTACATACGATTACCGTGTATAATAGTAGATGTTTATAATAAAGAAGATAATTACCCGTTCTTCTGAGACATCACCTCTTTCAACAGCGTCAGTAAGGTTCTTTCCGTACCATAAACCACCACCAGTAACACTGTCAGCGTTTGCATCACCTATACGATATCATTTATCAAATAATATAAGTATGTATTTAAAGGCACTTCTTTGATTGTTTCTAACAAAAAAAATTAAACATGATTATTTATTCAGTAAATGAACTTACCTGGCATGGTCATATCGAGACCACTGTTTACGCCGTTAACAGTGGAATGTGTTGCCCACCAGTCAGACATAACAAAGCCCTTAAAGTCGAGATGATCTTTCAAAATAGTGTTCATCAAATGATCAGAATCACAAGCATAAGTTCCATTAACTTTGTCTATGTTATAGTAATAAGAAAGAAGGTTATTTCAATATGTACTTTATCATTATAATCAATTATGCCGTATGCTGCTGGGAATTTTTTTTTTTTTTAGAAAAATAGCATAGAACTTACTGTATCCACACATGATAGAAGCAGTACCAGCTTCAACAGCATGATAGAAAGGTAACAAGTACATTTCATGCAAGGTCTTATCATCCATTACAGTATCAACCTATATAAATATAAATATGATAATCTATGAGTATTATAAAAACCAAAATATAAGACATCTTATAATATAAACATACAGTATAACGGTTTTCTTCTTGTTCGTTGCCAATAAGATGCTTGGAAGTAGTAACCTAAATAATAATTAAAATGATGAGTACATATAGTATAACAATGCTTTGCTGTTACGCTTATTATTACTAGGAGTAATATACATTACCACACCCGCACTTTGAATGCCATGAACAAGTTCTTCGGCAATTGCAGATACAAGATAGGGATCTTCACCAGCATATTCCCAACTATTACAAAATTAAATTATTATCATACGAGGATAAAACTTATATTGTTAAATAAGATTAGCAAATAATATATTAATATACTTACTTGCGACCACCACGAGGAACACGAAGCATATTCATACCGGGACCTAACATGACGTTAACACCCTTATCTCTGAATTCTTCACCCATATAAGCACCACGTTGACGGGTCAATTCTCTGTCAAATGAGGCACCGCAGTTGATACCGGCCACAAACTGACTAGTATTATAAGCACGTCGAAGACCAGTAGGACCATCATTCATGCAAAGGCCAGGGAAACCAGGAGATGCAATGGTATTGCCTTCACAAGGACCTTGTTCGTTTCCACTTCCTATAATATTTTAAGTTTATTTAGTTTATTTTCAATGGTAAACATATAACTATTTCTCGATATTATTATGTAATGATAACATCATATAATTATATCTTAAAATTCTTCGTACCTGTTCCAACATTAACTTTTTGTTCCAATGTCCATCCACTAACCAACTTTTCTGCTTTGGCATATGCTTCTTCCCATGAAATTTCAAACCCGGATTTAGTAGGAGCAGCGCCAACCGACGTATTCAACACTGAAAGGATAGCCAAGAGGCCCGTTGCAGAAGCAAAAAGTCTCATTGCGTATTAATAAGAATTAATAATAAAATAAGGGTGATGACTGAAAAATATCTCAATTTTCAGGGTGCTTTTTATACCTTTTTTTATGCCTCTTTTTTTTTTTTGGAAGCCCAAATTCCATGATGATTCGTGTGAAAAAATCGGTATATTATTATATTCCAGGATTCTGTGATGCATTAACTATATAGCTTTCTTTGTATTTTTTGAAGAAAAAAAATAATATTGTTGTTTTTGTCACAGTGGAAAATTATCCTTAACAGGATATAAAATCTCCTATAGGGTGGTTTTTCTAATGATCGACTCATCTTTTTTTTTTCACTTGAATCTTTTTCAGGTTATTTTTATTCCAAAAAAAGAAAATGTCAATTTAAATTCAATATGCGAAAACTTTAATACACAAAATTATATGAAAAAAAAATTAAAAGAAAGACCTTCTTTTTTTTATCTTTATCTTTTATTTCATTTATTTGACTAGATTATCGATACATTAGATCTTTACGTACCTTTTTTTTTTAAGTTTATAATGTATATATTGTAGTGGAATAAAGTTAATGGATTACAAATTTTTATCTGGGATTTATTTTAGTTCGAATTACCCCGCAAAGACAAAGTTCAACACTGTGCATGAGTAAAAAACAAAAAAAGGCCATTGCGTTACTAAGTAACTAACCATTTTACCCAGTATGTTCATGAAAGAACCGGGATGAGTCGGGACTAGCCTTTTTTTTTTGTGTAATGAAAAAAAAAACAAACTTTTTATATAGGAGAATATACCATGTAATACGTTATAATAGAAGGAAAAGGAACACAGGAGAGCAAAAATAGAAAGGAATAAAAAAAATAGAGAACAAAAGGAGAAATTAAAAACAGAGCAAAGGAAGAGTACGGGTTAAAAGAAAGAAGAAAAAGCGAGAATATATGAGGATGATGAGGGAAAAAAAATAAGAATAATACACATACACAATTAATCAAAGAATAATAATAATAATATAATAATAACAAGCAATAATAATTTTTTTTATATCTTATCCTCTGATCGAAGTTCTACATTGGTTTGTTCTAATACGTCATACACTCCACTAGGTGTTTGTACAATATCTGGTCGAAAGTTTTCAGAATAAGAAAATGAATGCCTTGCTTTACGAATTGGCTTATGTTTAAGGAACTAAAATAACGAGAGAAAGAAAATTAGTTAATATCATTACTTTCCATAAAGATTTGAAAATAAGCCAATAATCGAATGGTATGATAATAGCTTAATAATTCTATTACTACTACTACTACTACTACTACTACTACTCACAGCACCAGTTGCACCTAAATGACCTTCGTGTCGCAGGAAAAGAGCTTTCATTTCACCGTTTGACCAAAAATCGATAGCGTAGGAAAGTGTATTCATAGTTATTGGATGTCCACGAATGAAAAAACCTCCAAAATAAATTCGTTTTAAGCCATGTTGTTGTGCATTCAAATAGGCAATCTGTCCGATATTATTACTATAATAATAAAAGGACGAAACAAAATAAGGAGAAACGAACAAGGTTAAACATACATCCTTATAACTTTCTTTTCATTTTTTCCCCATAATATTATTAATAATTTACCTAACCATGAATAAGAGGCTTTTCGAAATATCGGCAGATGAGAAACTGCCCGGGGACTGGCGAACTCCTTTTTTGAACACTTTTCCAAAACTAGATGCTATCCTTGAAGATTTGAGACCCAATCGACCATAATCTGATCCATAAATATCTCCAACCATGAGGTCAACATTACGGTTATCTCCATTTTGGGATAATTCAAGCATATCTGTTATCATTTTTATTTAAAAAATGTATATATATACATATATATATTAATAATCCAAAATTATTATTACTTTTTATTCTTCCCTTTTTTCCCAATACATTGCTTTTTTTTTAATAAATAATTACCATCAAAATTGGTTGATTCTGTCAATAGGGATAAAAGGCCCCAAAGTGTACCACCACCTAACTATTATTATTGTTAGTATACTTTTCCTTCTTTCTATTTCTATTATCAAATGCATATATATACAAAAGTACTTACAGATGTGCCACTAATACGGGTAAATTGATCAGGTCCAGTCACTTTTAGTATGCTGTCAAATAAAAAAAGCCAAAAAGAAAAAAGAACGGATTAATAACAAAATAATAATAATAGTCAATTGAAAATAAAAATAAAAAAGATATATTTGCATGATCCGACTACTAACCTTACACCGGAGCCGATATTGACCAACTATATGGATATATAAAATAAATCATATTAATGAAAAATGATACTTTTTTTTTAAAAAAACACCTTTCAATCTTCCAACAAAATAAAATAAAATAGAAAAAAACGAACCATGTATGGGTATATAGCTTGAGTCATTTCCTCAAATTGCATTGGATTTTTATCTACTTGTTCATTATAAGTAAATACTTCATATGGTATCTCGGTTACAAAAAAATTCAAGCCTATTTAATCAAAATTAGATAAATGATATATGAGCAAATTTAGTTCCTCTTTTAATATAACAAATTAATGAGGCATTGATATATATATATATATATATATATAAAACCTTCTCATTCCCTTCCCATGTTATAAAATGTAAATTTACCTGTAATGAGACATTCCATTTCGTCTTCCTTCTGTACTACTATGCCAGGAAGTCTTTTTGACAGCTTGTCAAAATATAAGTGGGCGCCGCCTCCTGTTGCTTTGAGAACCTGCTCTGTTGTTGCAATATGTTGGGCACAGCGTAAAAGATCTGCAATAAAGTCAATACATTCATCGATCTTTTCTGTTTCGAACTTTTTAAAGTGAAGTCGACCTCCTTTGCGATCGGCAGATGATGTAAAATATACAATCTTTGCTAAGGAACCGCCAATCTATATAACAAGTATACCGTTCCGGCCCTTTATTATTATTTTCTTGTTCTTCAACACTCTTTTTTTGGGTACCCAAAATACTTTTTCCTACCACGTTTTCATCCCCACACATATAATATTATATATTCGCTCATTCCTACTTTTTTTTTTGCCTCTTCCCCGCTCTCCCTAAAAGAAACTACAAAAGTAAATAGTATATTTATATATATATATAAAAACAGGACTTACGTCGACGGCAATTTGAGAAACGTGTTCAGTTTGATTAGGTAAAACGATATCTCTGGTTTCATGAGAACCTAATGTAACAGCCTCTGATACTGAGGCACCAATAACGTTCATATTTAAAAGTGAAGTAGGTGGATAACAGTCGTCGAGCATTTTTGGTTGGTTATAATTTTTGTTGTTGTTTTCGGGATAAGAAAAAATAAAAAGGAAAAAAAGAAAAAAAAAAAAGAAAGAGATGGCACATGCACGCACAATTCAAACTCACATAAAAAAAAATTATCTATTTTTTTTTTGTACCCCACAAAAAAATCAACAAAATAGTGAACTATTTTATCCAAATATAACAGAAAATTATATATGTCAAGTCAGGTCTTATTATACGCTTATACTTTTTTTTGTTTCAATGATGACTAATAGCATTTACAGGATTATACATTTTTAATAATAATCTTTTTTCGTTGATTATCATTAATTATTTCTAAGCATATAAAAAGATTTCACCCTCTGTACATCCAAATAATAATGATGGTTCGGTTGGCACAATGGCAAATGCACTCACTTGAGACTTGATGATAGATGATTTAAATTTTGATGAATATGACTGGAGCTATAATATACACAAAAAAAAAGATAATCAAGCAGAAAAATAAGAATTAGAAAACCCTGTTATTGTTGTTATACAAAAAAAAGATATTCCAGTCCGACATAATTCTGTTTTGGTAATAGATAAAGTAAATGGGTATTCACATGTACCTCATCATTGACAGGTATAAATGATACAGAATTACTATTATTGATCGTTAATATTTCATCTTTGAATAAGTCCAAAGAAATTACGTCTTGTGTCGCTATATGATATATATACATGATAATTTTTTTTGGGTATTGGGGTTGAGAGGAGAAATAGATAGGAGATTGTTTTTTTAATAAAAGTATGTCAGCATAACGGAGTCGTCTCTCTCTCTCATTTTTCCTCTCTCATTATTTTTTTTTGTCAGCAAACATTAAACCGTGGAAATTTACCCGTCATTGTTTTTACTAACGCCAAATGGTTTACATTCCAACAGCATATCAAATGATCTGCCGGTGCACAGGACACTAATAATTCGTCTGTATAAAACTTCATCTATAAAAATTATTTTCAAAATGCCATTAACACTTTTATTCGTTTCCATGACAACAAGACTGGTCATCTTCTGTCCCCCCCAACCAAAATCTTACCATGGTAATTTCTGTGTCACCTCCTTTCCAGCTTGCCACTAAGGTACCTGTTCTTGATTCAACCAACGAAATAGCTCCTGTAGAAAAACTGACTGCAATTAAAGTTTCAGCTTGATTTACAGCGATAACACGAATCGAACCTATTTTAGGAGTAGTGGGAAATATTTATTTTTCGCTTCGAGGGTGAGTAAAAATATTTGTGTATAGAAAAAAATTGTTTTCCAAAACCTTTACCCGTTAAATTAGCATTCGATTTCCATGTATGCAATAGTCGATGATTATGTGTATCGAAAAACCTTATCAGCGCCAAAAATAAAATAAAAAAAGCAAATTGTGGAGAATAAATGAGTCTAAACGATTATGTGGAGAAATAGAGCGGATGAATAAATTTTGAAGAAAAAATGCTTACGTAAGATTTCCTTCAAGGGTACCCCCAACTAAATTTTGATTATGGAATATGGGTTTGACTGTAATAACAGAAGGTCGACTTGATGTAAATTGATGTATATTTTTCCCGGTCTCCAGATTCCATAACTTTATAAAAGAAAAAAATTAAAAAGTGTATAAACATTATTTTTTTTTTAAAAATAAATAAATAAATAACCAAAATTTAACTTACATGAACATGTCCATCACAACTAGCCACTACGTCACTTAAACCACTGCCAATTCCTGTTAGAAAATGAACATCGTTGATTGTTCCTCGTCTATGACCTGTATAGGTAACAACACATTCAGAATAAGGTGTTGTTTCCCAATTTTCAATTCCATCATGAACATTTAAAGACCATAATTTAACTGTTCGATCTCGAGATCCTGATGCGAATAACTTTGCTGGTTCATTCACTGCAATGGTTCTCACGGTAGCGGTATGACCTACATACAAACGGTTTTTTTTTTGAAAAAATTAGAAAGAGAGAGAGGGAAACCTATTTGGATACATATGATTCATGCGAAACTTCATCCCCAACAGATAAATTATCTGATCGGGTCATTCTTTTGTGTTACCTGCGAAGCCTCGAAGTTTAAGGTCGTTAAAAGAAAATTGCATCGATTTGGACATTTCCTCTAACGTATATACAATTATATTTTATTTGAATAACTATTTTTTTAAATACGAATTTTATGTGTGTTTTTCATAATACACTATAAAAACAAAAAGGAAAAAAAGAACTCACCCGAATTTGTAGACAAAAATCGATTCCAATTTCTATATGATTTTTTATGCAGATATTAACTTTTTTCTTTTTTTTTATATATATTGAAAAAAAAACTATCAACAGAAATATCCCTTTCCAAAAAAAAACTTACTTCCGATCCTCAGGCGATGGTCTCCATTTTGTTTTCCATGGAAGTACACTTGATGGTACTTTTGATTTACTAGACATATTTATAGAACGGTTTAAATTTCTTGCTCCTGTCCATAAAAGACTAAAATTCTTCTTACCTTTCTTTATCCGATGCTTTTTGTGTGACACCATTGTTTGTTTGTTTTCTTTGGTTTTCTGCATTTGACAATGATGGATCGACGTCTTTTGTTCTACCATTCGAATTATGAATGACCGGTCCAGAAAATGCATATAATCCTTCTGTTGAAAATTGTCGAAGTTTCTCAATATCAATCTTGGGTGCTGATATACTATTATTATCATCATTGTCACTTGCAAATTGGTCATACATTAATTTTTCAATGGAAGAACTAAAAAATGATAAATAGTAATAATAATAAATGAGCGTGTCAAATCAACATGTGTTTACTCTATTCTAATTATCTACATGTTGTTGGAAGAAGAAAATAAAAATAAAATGTTATGATTATTACCTTGTTGGTATACTTCTATGTATAATTTCTTCTCCTACAGTGGCACTGAATTGATGATAGGCATAAATCATCTAAACCGGATACGTTTGTTAGGTAAATGTATCACGTATAATCTGTAATATCATATTTTTGGTGTTTTACCTGATAGTTTCTTTGTGCTTTGAACTCAGGAAAATCGCTTTGTTGGGGAACGTGATTATCACTTGTATCATTTGTTGTAAATCCAGAAAAGTATTTTTGTAACATTGATGTTATCTATAAATAAAGAAAAAAGTTTCAATCATTTCTTAATCTATCCAATATCCATACAAAGACATGCCAGATAAAAAAAGAATCATACCGTCGTCTCCCATTCTTTCTGTGGAAGATAATGAGCAGTTTGAACAAGATGATCAATTGTACGCATACTTAAAGTAAGACGTAATCGTATACTTTGTTCGGTCACTGTTCCTGGCTTTTTATTATTATCAGAATCTGGTATAGGTTCCAATAATTTATACAAAGTTGACACGAAGCCTGATTTTAATTCAGTCGCTAATAATTGGCCTGACATGTGCGGCATCAATGATTCCAATAATGACATAGTGCTACAAATAATTCTAGCATTTCGTTCCGTTGTAGCTTTCTGGAAATGTTGATCTACCAAAGAAATCAAATATTGGTATTGAATGGCTGTAAATGTTTCACCAAAATTTTTGGCTATTTGACCCATGGTATGTAAATGAATTTGACGCACGGTATTTTCTCGGAATACAATCTTGACGAGTTGTCGTACAATATGTTTGGATGTAAGTATGGGACCCAAAACCGTACAAATATGTGACAATGCATCACCTGCCATTTCAGGCACGGTAGATCCTGATGCTGTTGTTGACTCTGTTGAAGTACCCGTAGTAGTAGTAATAGTAGCACTGGTAATGTTGTTTGATGAAGAAGTTGTTGTTGATCGCGTGGGTTCCTCTTTTTCGACAGTACTACTTTTGCTATCAATATTGATGGCTAAAGACTCAAGGTAGCATGGTAACATTTGTTGTAAAAAGACACCTGTTCCGAGACGCTTCACGAATTCGTTAATTGTCTTTTGATCAAATAGCACTTTGGGTATATTTGGCCGAAGTGTCTGTTGTTAATGTATTTACAAGTTAATAAGCGATTACTACCCTCTATAAATATGTTGTCCCTGTTTCATTTAAATAGAAAAAAAACTTACCTCAAACATAAAAATGATGGGTTTCAGCAGGTATTTCTTGCCCTTTTCTGGGCCAAGCCGTTGTGCAAGTTTGGGGAATAAACTGATCGAGCCAACTCGAGTGATATTGTGAGTAAATAGTTGAGTGAATGTGGGAAGAATCAACATAAAAGCCTATAAAAAAGCAAATAAATTAAAATATTAGTATACTTATATTTTATATATATCGTTGCACAATCCAAAAAATAAAGCAATCTTTTACATACTTCGTTTTCAAGTTCACATATGCGGTCGATCCATTTATCTGCAAGATATAGCCTTCTTGTCCATTCTCTAAGTAATAGAAAAAAATAATGATTAATAATAATTCCAAGAGAAGAGAAATAACAGCAGTAACAATAAAAATATTACGCTTGGTAAAATGCAGCCAAATATTCGTATGTATCAAGAATACATTCCGGGAAAGGGAATGAGTGAAGTGGGTCCCGAACCGAATTGGCAGGAAATGATGCGCATAAAATAGACTTCGCAGATGGCCGTTTTTGCCAGTCATCTTGAGTAAGCATTTCAATAACTTCTGTCACTGGTGAAGGAATCTATATAATAAATATTATATTTCCAAAATAGAATGATTAATTCTTTCAGTCTATCTATATGATAATCATAAAATATAAATCTTATATATAGGTATAACTTACGCTAATTCTCCCAGTGGGAGCGATATCATACGACACATCACCATTTCCAACTTCAAAATATCCACTTGTAGCTGATTGTTCCGGTTCTGAATCTAGATCCATCACTTTGGAATTTCCTGCCATATAAATATTTTGGATGATCTGTCCAGCACAGTACATATCGTATGCAGTTCCAGCAGAAAACTGACTTGGTGAAGGTGAATCCGTAGCAAATGGGTCGATGTTATAATGATGGGTTGTAGCTGATGTAGTAACTGTAGGGTATATAGGATTAATAGGCAAATCCTTGATAGTATCATTAGGAAATTGATAATTTGCTGCAAATTCAATTGTTTCTTCATAATGAGTCAAGTTTTCTACAAAATATTCGTCAGGTATTTCAGTAGGAAAACGAATTGGTTCATTTCTTAAAGCTGATGTCAATCCTCCTACTGCTGCTGGTGTTGCTGGTGCTGTAGTACCACCAATAGATGATGCATTAGACTGTTGTTGCTGTTCGGTAGCAACTGTTGAACGACTAGTTAAAGAGTTAGATGTATCTATGGATGAACAAGTGGAATGAATTGAAGCTGCCCGTTCTTTAAATGGTACTGTTGTATTAGACGGGCTTTCAGATAGTGTTGGTTGTGGAACCGAGCTCTGACGAGTTGATTTTAAATTTCGTTGCGAAGAAAGGCTTTGTGTAAAATAACTACTTTGTCGATCTGGATATATGACGGATTGTTGTTCATTGGATATTGATGGAGGTCGTTGCTGTTGCTGTTGTTCAATGACTTCACTAGCACGTCTCGACAATGATATATCACAGGATCTATTCAAATTAATTTAATACAAATGTAACAGAAAACAGTAATAATTATAATAATATCTATAAATAAAATTTACTTACTCTTTTGCTTTGTTCCAGTTACAGCCTCTTTGAGGATGTTTTTCTTTAAACAATTGAATAATTCCATGTTTCATAAAGCTGTTTTGTCCTGCCAACAACGGAAGTGCCACATTTTTGGCGTCAATTGCACCCTTTCCTTAATCATTCAAACATAATATATATAATTTAATTAAATGGCACACACATACCATCTGCTTTTCTCTCTTTTGAACTATTGAATAAAGTTATTTGGTTACCTGTTAAATTATTGCCAAATGTTAAATCAATCCAATGGTGAAGATTCTCTGATACATATTCACTTTCTAATGCTGCAGCATGCTTGGAAATAAATTCCTCAGGAGAATTTGCCCATCTATTATAAATATATAGATACATGATTAAGTCCAAAAATTCAGCGCCAAGAGACATTCCTTTTTTTGTACATATTTATTCAATAACTTACTGGGGTATTTGAAGATCAGGCATGTCACTATGTATCGACTTGAATATGCTTGGATCTAATTTTTTTTTTCAAAAAAAAAAAAAAAATTGAAGTTATCAATTTAATTCCCATCGCAAAACAACAATGTATTATATCAGGTAAAAATTTCGATATGACTTTATGGCCCTAATAGCTACCTGTATAAAATTCGGGTATACATTCGTCAGGAGTCCAATTATACAATCGTTGCATAGAAGAAGGATATTCATTCGGCTCGTATTTCGATCGAACAAATTGACATAAAACCTATTTTTTTTTGTTACCTTAGTTTTTCAAAAATCGTAAATATCAAATGAGATATATAAAAATATACTTACAGAAATCGGCGTCCTTCTTGCAAGATAAACATAATAAGTGATATCCGAAAGAATATCTGTAATATGATGGGGTACAGGTCCATTAAATGTGAAATCGAGCTGTTCCTCCCCTGATAGTGAGAAAGAAAAACGTGTGTCAGTTACTATACAAAACTCCAATTTCCCGCAATTTCTTCAAAACACTAGCTGATACCTCACCTTTATTCATGCGAAACTTGGTTTTTGTAAAATCACGCCATCCATCTTCGATACTTAAACCACTGAAATCTGTAATCCATGGCATAATAGGATGAAAGTTTGGGTCACCTTCTCTTCTACCTGTGATTGTTTTACTCAAGTTAATTTTACATATACAATCAACTTATCCAACCCTCTGCCCCTCCCTCCTTTCTTTTAAAACCTTACCAGCAAGATGATTTAATGCCATGAGATACGAGAAATTCGATATATCTCCTCGAACCCACTGCATCACCAATGGTTCTTCTTCAATGGCTATAATGGATATAAATGTCAATTAGTGACATATATTCTGATATACATATGATAACATATATATATATATATATATTGCATACCCTTTGTCAATTTTGGTGACTTCATTTCATCCATAAGCCGTTGTACACCTAAAAGTTTACTTGGGGTTAAAATATCCTCCTCCGAATAGAAAAAAAAAGTCTATAATAACCTGATAGCTTACCAAGATCTTCTAAATCCATACTACATTCCATGCCACCCAGCTGTGCCCATAAATTTTCATCTACAAGAATATTCGATGCTTTCAAACTATTTTTTTTTGATTGTTATTGTTAGTAGGTATATTAACCTGTTTTTTTTTTAATTATATATAACAAATTATTTTGCTTTTTTTTGCTACCTTCCATGTATAACACCGCGACTATGTAAACTTGCTAATGCACGTAGAATTTGATACACAACAAAACTTTTTTTCAAATTTGAACTTAATACACCCGGATTATAAGTAATTAAATCTTGAAGTGTTGTACCACGATAGGATGCAAGAAAATAATAAGCACTATCCGATTCAATGATTGCAAAGACATCGGGTAAATTGGAATTGGCAAGTTCTGTGCCAATTTGGGTATCGATATGATGTAATTCTGTATTATCTTTATCATCATCATTACCACCATCAATGGTAGGTTCTTCAATAAGTACAAGTTGGCTATCATTACAGTCATCATTATTTTCAATCCGGAACCGTTTACAACGAGGCCATAACATTTGTTGAATACGTTTCAAGAAAATCTGACATAATAAAACACCCCCATGATTGATTGGTTGTTAAAAAAAAGAAAGAAAAAAAGGAAACTGTATATCATTTTTTTTCAATAACCCTTACTTTGTATCTTTCTTCATGTGTAATATCCAAATTTTTAAAGATGGATTCAAAGGTACTAAATGAATCAGTAAGTACTTCTAGTTTTTGATCATTACTTTCTGGAGTTAATATCAATGGATTTAATCCCCAACTATTAAAGAGCCCGCTCTTCAATCCATTTAATGATTCTTGATCTTTATTAACAGCTGTTGGTTGATATAAGGATAGCCTATATACATCCAAAATTTGGTTCACATTGATTGGCTTTAATATCTTTTTTTTAATAATATATACATATATGATACGCGTATATACTATACAATATATCGACACAAACTAACCTATCTCCTTTATCCTGATTCTTAGATAATATATTGACATAAATGTTGACTGTTGGTGATTGTTTTTGTTGACTGCCTCCATTACTGCTACTATTATTACTACTACCACTACCATTACTATTGGTACCTGAAGAAGTGGTTCCAGATTGTACTGAATGAGGTGGACCAGGAGTCTTCAATATAATACGTTCGTTATTGTTCTCGGTAGTGTTAGTTGTTGTTTCTCTAGTCAACTTTTCAATCCATTCGGCATCAACCTTTGTTTATTATAAAAGAAAATTTAAAGTAAGAGGAAATGCTGGTTTTTAGTTTTATTTTATGCATTTATATGGGGTTTGATTAAATATCATTATTATTTATTATTATCGTTACCACGCAACAAGCAGCTGAGCCTTTATTTCGACCTGTTGCAAAGAATGGAAAAGCTACATTAATCTTAAGGTCCTGCGATATACAGGCTTTAAGTTCATTGGTGCTATAACTATTCCCCATGAAACAGTTATTTGCTTTAAAGAGTAATATTAAAAAAAAAGTATAAGCTGTTGAACCGAAAATAAAATTGAAAGAGCAGGAGTTTCAGGAAAAAGCGAGAGAACTTGTTCGGGAACTCAAATATAACGTTTTGTTACCTAGTTGGATGGTTGATAGCTATTTGACTATTTCATAATATACTGCGATTTGCATTATTACAGGAGATTATATATATCTATTTGATGAGGTGAAAAGAAATAAACAGTTTATGATTATATTTATCAATAAGTATACAGAAATGATGACAATTAAACAGATACTGTAGACAGACAAGCAATAATAGGACCATTCCTTGTTGCGGGCGTTTGACATTGAATTGTATTTAACTTCAAACTTTTCAGAATCAAATATTTATATATAAAACAGCAGGCTTTGATTCATAGCAAACATGACTAAAGATAATTTGAAATATATAATCAGGTATTCTCTCATTGATATAATAAAAAAGAAAGTAAAATTTAATTAAGTATACTGCAGTCAATAAAAAAAAGTTTAAAGTTTAACCATATTTTGTTGTCACATAAGAAGCTTCAAAACATTGCAGATAGACACCACCTACAGTGCTTTTTTTTATTTTATTTTATTTTTGAATAGAGTTCATTTATGAAAACAAATCGCAACATTGAAACGATAGCATTGTCATTATTATTATTTTTCTTGATAAACACTTGTTTTTATATCATTCGTCAAATTCAAAAAAAAAAAAAAAAAAAAAAAAAAAAAAAAGAGAAAAAATTATAGTTAAAGCTGATTATTTTTTTTATTCACATCATTATTTAATACAGTGAATAATATTAGCTACGTAGAACTAAAAGCTTAAGTTATCATTTTAATTATCATTACTGTTCAATTTACTGAAGCGTTGTAACGCCAAGTCGAGCTGTCTCTTGTAAAAATCGACGATTCCTTGAATGAGGGATGTTCTATTCTGTATTAATTCAGGGGAAAACATGCTGGCTGTTTTATTTTTTCAGATATTTTTTATTAATTTACGTATTAGTTAAATTACTTTCTTTTTTTCGTCCAAAATAATTTACTTACTAGGATACGTAGGTGGCTCTGCTAAATGTATTCCATCTGGCATTACAGTTAATGTTGTACCTTTACATATATATAATATTGTATGGTGAGTTACATGTGTATTGTTTAATGATAAATCAGAGACAATAAGATATGATGCATACCTGATAAACTTTGATCATCAATGCATTGAAGATATGCCTTTACCACATCATCCATATTAGCTTTGGGATTGGCTTCAATAAAGTCTTGTATCTCTTTTGGTATACTAGGATCCTTAATAAAATCAGTATCTACCCAGGTAGGACATACTGCATTGACTCGAATGTTACATTGATCTGGTAATCGGGAAAGGCTTCTTGTCCATCCTACAATTGCATGCTTTGAAGCTGCATAATCACTCATTCCTCTACAAATGTTTTAATTGTATTAATATATAAGATTTAAATTATTCGATCGAAAACAAAGTAGTAGTCGCAGCAACAGTATAACAATAGCAATTAAAAATAACTTACGGTGTTGGATAAATACCTACGTATTTACATCATTTAAAATATTATTAGCATGTTGTATTCAAAATATAGTATGGATATATCATGTGTTTAGAAAATATGATATAATATAAAGTCTTTTTAATTTACCTGCTCCTGATGCGGTATTGATAATAACACCTGGACGTTTTCGCTTTGACATATACATAATTGCAGTTTTGTTGCACTTTATAACACCACCAACATTAACATCAAAAATTTTCATTTCCGATTCATCAAGAGCTATGACCATACCATCATCATTATTAATATTACTTGGTAAGAAAGAAATAAAAAAGATTATTGGCCACAACTATTTCTATTATCATAATTTAAATTACTGTATTATGTATTATTTACCATCAAAAGGTGCGTACCCATTGGGAGATTTGATCATACCAGCATTAGCAACTACGATCTATGTAAATAAAAAAAAGTATTAATCTGTTTTATCACTGTAATGCAAGTACTTCCATCAAGAAATATAAACATGTATACAAACATCAATTCCTCCAAATTCTTTTTCAGCTAAAGCAAACATGGCTAAAACATCTTTATATTTTGTGACATCAACATGAATAAAAATAGCAACAGTCTCTTTTGACCTAAAAAAAATGTAATAAATTGTTTTTATTATTTTATTTATTTATTAGAAGAACGTTGTCGAAATGGATAATAATATTGTACATATAACTTTCTTAGCAACATAACAATATCATGTAGTAACCTTTTGTTTAATTCTTTTACAGCTATTTCTCCATCCTTATCATTAATATCACCAATCACAACTTTTATTCCTCTAGCAACAAGGGCAGCCGCAACATTATAACCGATTCCCTTGCTACCACCTGTTATTACAGCGACTTGAGAAGTATTATCATTCGATAAGGTCATAATAATATAGAATATTATATGGAAAAATTGTAAAAAAAAAAAATAAGAGGAAGAGAAAGGATGGAAAGAATATATCAATTTTGTTTTTTTATCACATGCACTCAGCCCCTCCCTCGGTTTTGCTTCTATATATACTGTACAGTGCTATGGGAAATGTTTGACTTGCATTACATAATTATACTCATTAATGATTGGTACAAGTGCTTTTTTTTTTTCAGGTTAAAATTAATACATGTCTTACACCACTTTACTTCCTTCATGGATTAATAATCGGTGATAATTCTAGGCTTGCTATACAACCCATAAATTAATAAAAATGAAAATAAAAAATTGGTATAGATTATAATAACCGAGTGCTACGTATTTATTATTATTATTATTATCCACAAAGTATATAATACATGTACAACAGAAACCCCCCTCCATGCACTTTTTTTATTTTTCACTATTAAAAATCAAATATCATTTCGATTTCTTTGACTTTTGTATTGTCTTTCACATAGGTACGAAATTCCTCATTATCAGAGATACGTTTACAATTTTTGATTTTCACTTTACGTAATCCCTTTACATTATCTACCAGATATCTAATTCCTTTGTCTGTTATCCTTGATAAATCTTCCAAATGAAGTGATTCTAGATATTCCATTTTGGAGAGTAACTGTAAAACGGTATCATCCACTACGTAGATATCATCCAGTCTCAGTTCTGTAATATGCGCATTGTTGACAATCTTTTGTAAAAAGTTCGTTATACCATTTGTTGTGACTTTGGTAAGACCTAAAAGCTGAGTTGTCTCGAGTGTTTTGAATCCAGAAAGTATATCAAGCACATCATCTGTGACAACATTCGAGTAATGGAATCGCACCTTCCGTAATTTTTGGTCCGCTGCTGATACGTTGTCATAATATGCTTTTAACAATCGAACCACCTCTTTTCCGCTATCATCATCCTCGGAATCAACATTTGCAAATTCTAACTGTTCAACGACTGCTGGTAGCCTGGTAACAAGGATATCAATAATTTTGGGTATATTTGTGGAACCAGCTGGATTAAACATCTTGAGGGACGGACAAGCTTTAATGGCATGTAATAATAAGGGTTCCACGCAACCATAAATATCTGACCAGTAGGTCAATTTTTCCAATCGCTCAAACTCAAATTTTTCGCCATAATCTGGTGCTTGTGAGTCTTGATGAGGTTCGTCATTATTTTCTTGTTCTTCTGTTATGGAAAAGTTGGCAAACACGACTTCCAATGTTTTGGCATTTTTTCGCAATAGTCGCATAAATGCTTCAGCAGGTACACCATAACCACCATCGCGACTGTAAATTTCTCGTAAACATGATCCACTATTATCCTCGCCCCGTTTTTCTTCTTGCCATAATTCTTCCTTTAACGGTGGAACATAAGAAGAATGAGTTTCGTATCCAAATATTTCCAAATTTGGACAATGATCATGAACCATATCAACAACATTGGGAGTACAATTTTTCACTAATAATCGCCGTAATTTTGGACATTGTATTAATAATGGTTGAATTGCTTCACCGGTAATTGATGTAGAAGTAATATCTATATCAATAAGAGAGTTATGAGGTGTTTCCAATCTATCAAAGTCACCAACAAATAATTGGAGATCATCCATTGCATCAAAAATAAACGTTTTGAGACTTGTGCAATTCATCAATATATCTGCCAAATATATTAATGGGAAATCACATTTGACAAATGTGAAATCTAGTTTGGTCAATGTATGCCGTATTTCCCAAAATGCCCTTTCCATGGTATCTTTTACAGCATTTAATACAGGATATGGTGCAACTATGATAATCCCATAAAACATAACATATATATATATATATATATGAGTATATGATTTTGCCAACTCCATCCCCTTGATATCCTGTCTGAAATTTATCCCACTAACCTCCCCCGACCTCTTAAAGTTGTATTTTATATTTATACTTACTAACTTTATCTACAAGTATCATCGTCTTGATTTGTTTAAAATAACCATTCTTCATGTGTTCGAGGTATTCTAACCATACATCCGTAAATGTGTTTGTCATTTCCAATTCCTCAATATTGTGGCCAATCCTTGATAGTGCTCTTGCAACAATCATATCATCACCGCCAGATACATGTGCCCATGTCATCTTGTCATTCATAATCTTCTTGCTCCATGCTTGAGAAACACCCAACCAATTTATTTTGTCACTTAGCGACATGAATGAAATAATATACTCACATATTTGAGATGGAAGCATTGTGATAAAATCGACACACTTTTCGCTTTTTTCTTTGGATTTTTGGTAATATTCTACCAAGCATAGATAAGTAGGATCATCCTTTGAAACTCGATTCAAACCTTCTTGATAAATCTCGGCCGCAGCTGCTGATTTTCCTTGATTATCCAATAAACTACCTAATCGAAGGTACCCAGCTGGACATTCAGGTCCGCACGCAATCATTCGTTCAGCATCCTTTATGGCATTATTAAATTTGTATTTCATTCCATAAGCCCACGATCGATGGTCAAGAACGGCCAAAAGTTGTAGTTGGTGTATACGTTTTACTGCTTCTGAAGTAAGGTCGATGGTTTCTTCATAATTGCGCTTGTTGAGCGCATTACTAGCCTTGTCAAATAAATCCTGAACAAGAGTGGTATCCAATGTTGTAGAAATGGGCGAAGGTATAATGCTCATTCTGTTTTTTCTTCAACGCGTTTTGGGTAAATAGTAATAATAATAAAACGAAAACAAATAGAAAAGAAAAGAAAAGACTCTATTTATTGAACCTGCATAAAAAAAAGTTAGAGAATAAAAATACAGTTTTCTATTGATTTATAAAATAATGATTTGAATGAGCACACACACAAACACACAATTTACCTAAAGGTATCACACAGGTTTTATTCTTTTAAACGGTCTATAAGAAGCAATATATTATTAGATACTACGAACAGAGCGTGTTTAAATAAAGTTGACTTGAGACAAAGCCCAAAGGCGCAGCATATTTGTGTAACAGTTGCAACAATATATATGAGGCGCAGTTTCTTTGCGTTTTCAAGTAATTGAACTATAAATGACTCATCTTAAGTGTTTAAGAGGCACACGTTATAGCTGATATATTACGTTAAGCGCATCAGACTTTTGGTATTCAAATTAATATACTAGTACTGCGTACTTACCACTACCTTTTTTGCACGATTAACGATATTATCAATTTAATCCCATAATATAGTTATATAAATTGAATGTTATAATTGATACGTAACAATACATAATAGAGTAACACATGTTATAAAATACTCGCCTACGTACTGTGACAAATATGATATCTGAATGTATATTTTCTCATAGTAAACTATTATCTTCGAACTCTACAATATTTTTAAATTTTATAACTGCAACTTTTACAGCATAATATCATTATACCTTATTTAGCTCGAGGGTAGTTTATAAATACTTCTTGACTATATAAATCAACAAAAAAAAAACGACACTGAAAGTTTAACTTTTTATTACTACAATGCGAATAATTAATCGGATTACACAACTATTTGGTGATGAAAGAAAAACAACGTATAATATAAAAGTAAAATAGTAGCAATAAGTTTAAATAAATAAACATAAGATAATCAATAATAGCTCCATATTTTTAAAATTTTGAATTCAATGTTTATAATATTTATATATGTTATACGTATTATTTATAAATTTTTCGCATTATTGAAGCAGTGGAAGACGTATTACAACCTCGACAGTATTACCAAGAAAAAGAACACGAAGATCGAAAAAGAGAAGTAGTAGTATCAGTAATACCCAACCATCATCTTCAAGTCTATACAGAAGAATCTTATCCATTTCATCACCAGAAGTATTATTAAATTCTTCCCATTGAACTCCATAATTTTTATTACCCCAAATATTCGAATAAAGCGATATATGGCCCGGGTAATATGTCTAGAAGAAAAGAAAATTTATGACGCGAAAAAAGTACCTAGACCACCATTCTTAAAGAAAAAAATTAGCACTGGTGTTAAATCTACAGAAACGTGACAATGCGTGTCGAATCAAGACCAGGTCGTGAGACTCCATCGCAATGACAATGTTCCCATAGTAGCCTTTTTACTCTCATTATAAATATTCACACTTTTGACGCGCCCATAATACTTTGACACGAAAAGGAAACAAAAAAAAAAAAAGACCTGTCTCATTATGCGATCATGTGTCGGATTTTGAAAAGCAATTGCGGTGAAAACGCACACACATACTCTTTTGTCTTGTTACTTAATATTTCTTCTCTTCTCTCTCTCATCCCTTTTTTCTTCTTTACTTTTTTACACGCGTTCTTTCTCTCCATATAATGCACTCATGCAACAAAACGAAAAGAAAACAACCTATCAATTTCACCCAAAAATCGATTAACAATCATTGACCAAAATGCCTAAAATCTCCTCCTCCTCCTCCTCAAGACAAAACAACGGACATTCTTATTTCATTTACCATTTGAACTTTTTACTGTTGTTGCTTCCTTTTCACACGAAAAAGTGTTGAGATTTGTTTTTATGTTAATCAATCATGGCGGTTGCGTATCTTGGCCTGTTCCATTCTTTGGAATAAAGTTTCTCTCAAGTCTGAAAATAATCTCGAATTCCACGTGTTGCAAGATATCTCTCACCATATCCAAGAACTCAAAATTTATGTGAACAATGCAAGTTACTTTTTAAAAGCACGTGAAAAGAGCGGCACGGTTTTCATTTCAAAATTACGCAGCTTGATAATCAAGGTGCCGTGTAAATATATATGCTTTTTTTTGTTCTATTACTCTTAAAGAATATTTATACTCATGTGTAAAAAATAAATAAATAAAAACTAATCGTGTGTTTACTTTTACTTCTAGTCCAAAACAAGGTTCAATCAAATATCCACAATTTATTGACTCTATTTCTTTATGGTGCACACTCCTTATAATCCACAATTTTATACAACTTTTTTGAATCCCTACTACTTTTCTATATTATCATGAACATAAAAGACATCCGCTATTAATGTTTTTAGGGTCTTTTAGAACAGAAGTAGTGAATTACTTCTTCTTTTTTATCTTTCAAAAAAAAAGTTTTACGTAGGACTGGAAGAGTATGAATTTAAAGCATCTAAAACATTATATAATTGGTAAGTCCGAAAAAATATTTATGCATATTTCAAAACCTCTTTTTATGATTATATACATGTATATTACTAGCAATGGTTTTTTAGCCATTGACAATTATTTTACTTCTATTATAATATCTATAAGTGAAAAAAGTATTTTCTTTATAATTAAATAACTAACTACGTACAGCAAATATTACTCAGAATCATAATCAAGTGCCTATCAAAAAAGCGTTTGATATCCTAAAGTAGTAAAAGAATCTAGGCACTTTATATAATCATCTTATTTTTTTACATACTAAAGAATGGAGAGATAAAATATCAGCAACTAAAAATTGGTAGGAAATAATAAAAATCTAGGACAACCTTCCTAGTTAGCTTTTTTCAACTATTAATAATTCTACTGATGTATAAGTTAGTACTGATATTGATCAATTCATTATTATAGTGAGGATATAATGTTGGTTACAAATTACTATATGTACAAGCGGGATTTGAAACATGGAAATTGAAAATTGTGGATTATAAGGAGTTTGCACCATAGTCAAATTTCCATTACATTGACGAACTTAGTACTTGATATCACTTGGCTGCCATATCCTACCATCACTCTTGATCATATTATCAAGACTTTCCGGTCATTGTAAAAGCTTGAATATTATGCTAATATGTATGATGAAATAATTATCAAAGAAGATATTACAACCAGTGTCGTTTTGATGTTCTTGTCATTCAAGAGAGATCCCATATAGACAAAAATCAACTCAAGGTGTTAATGGAAGTATCATCGATCTTGAAAGGACTTGCTCTCAAATGGCTCGATTACGACGTACTAGAGTTACTTGAAATATGTAATCGCAACCTTGATGTGCTTGCTATTGGAGATCCTGTACGATTTAAGATGGCTTAAAGATACATTGGATATAAAGAAGATGGTCTCAAATTATTAGCAGCTAATGGAACCATGGAAAAAAATATTTGGGCGACGTGCTTATAAGCAATCAACATTCCCTACGATATTTGTATTTGACACTTGCTCAGCATAATATTTTCGATGTGCGAGATCAAGAAACGTTCCCAACCACCATGTCTAATTTGAAATACCTCAGCATTCTTAGCGTCACCAATAGAGCATCATGGTCATTGGCATATTATCTTATTCAAAGATCTCCAATCATAAAAACATTTGTTTTGGTGACCTTGCAACGAAAACTATTCACGAAGATGGTTCCATGAATGATGAATTTGAGAGTGATGATGAGGATGGAGACGACGCGCAACAACACATCATCAATGACAACAATTTTGCAATCGACAATGTTTTGCAGCTGGATAGATTTAAAGAACTTCGAATTGAATGTTATGATATTGGTTCTACAGGATTGTCAAGATTATTCCATGGTTATGCATCATTGTCCAACAACAACATTTCAGCTAACATTATACAACTTGATTTTGTTCATCGTACCAGCTTCTCCAAGAATCCTATCATTGCTATTTTATCCAACAAAACACTGTAAACATTACGTATTTTGGGATCTCTGGATTTATTAATCTCAAGTAAAGAAGATATACACAAGATTATGACTTTGGTTGGAAAACTACCCTTGTCATCATATCTTCATGTTGAAAACAGCCGACAATTTGATGACCATTGCCCCGAACAATTATCAAACTCTATCTCCTTGAACCAAGTGTGCTTTAAAAGCATTTGTGGCTATACAAAAAAAAAGGGTTAAAAAAACTACAATCACAGATGTGGTGAATCACCATAATAACACACACTTCCATCCATTCATGAATAATCGTTCAAACATCATTCCGTCAAGGATAAAAGATATAACCAATTAAACACTATTATTTATTTTGATTTGTTCTTATTATTAATCCGGATAAAAAAGGAACATCAAAGAAAGAATGAGATTAGTAACAACTGTCATAAACGGTTTCACAGGATGATCTGGAATTTATAATAGAACAGATATAATAGGTCCTCTCGTCCATTCGTATAAAACATAGTTCAGCCATGATCGCATAAAATAAGATAGTTGCATAGGTGTGTGCCTGTGTTTGAATTATTCGCTATATTATGATTTTCTACATCTTGTATTATTGAAAGTTTTGTCAGCAAAATTACATATAATTTAAATAATAGTTATTTTTTTTCTGCTTTTGATATATAAATCTCTGTCAATAATTTTAGTATTTCTCGATAGTATTGTACACAGGCATATATAAGAATAGTATGTACTAATTATAAGAAGGCTTTTTTGTTTTTATTATACGTATATGATACTACGTACTGATACAAAGAGTGCGAAGTAATAAATATATATATATATACATTATCAGTGACAGTTTACGCAAACATTAAAAAGTAAACTCTTAAACATTCTATACATTCTATACATTTATTATTTACGTACGTGCTCTTTCTTCTTCTTTTAAAAAACCCTATGTAGAATATAAATTACATACGTAACATTATTCGTGGCGCTTCTAAGTCTTTTTTTTCCATCCATTACGTACAAGAACGTAACTACCTCCAGACCCCACCAGAAATTAATACTATTAGAGAAAGTACAAGTCTATTATAAGTCATTATACTGCCCCTATACTTTGAATTTTTTAATTGTGGTCGAGAGACTGAGGGATAACATAGGTCTAATTATTTTCGTGCAATGGCAAGAGGGACCATGAATTCTAAAATGTTAGTTCCCTGTCGACACAGTTGTACACGAGTACATGTGACAAAACATCACACTTAGACTTCTTTTTACTATAACTACGAATAGTACTGGCTGCTCATAGTAATAATAATAGGGAATGGCTATTATATGGAATTCCTCGACTGTAGTAAAAGTACCTTTTATGTAATTGGCTAATACTATATCAGCAATGGGCAAGAGAGAACACTATGTTTATTAATTTTGTCAATCATTGCTATTTCAAAATTTTAACAGCGAGTAATAAGTAAAACAGAAAACACTTACATTTAAATATTGAATTTGCATTAATTTATCACTGCTTACGTACTACGTAACCTTAGCTAAATGAAAAGCAAAAGAGAAGTGTAAAAGATGGAGAAGTATGTCCTGAATTGTGTTTAGTAAAATTATCGAATGACGTATGTTATCTTTAATAAATAGGTGGAAAAATATATATGACGAATATCATTTCACATATATCAATTACCTTTCTTTGTCTAATAGAAGTACTTATCATATTATATATACTTAGTATTATAGCAGCGCTATGCTATTTCTCATCTGAAAAAAATTTAAAAGAATAATTTAAGCTTATCAATGAAGTGAAAAAAAAAATGTTTTTACTAAATGTCAAAATAAATTCTTTAATGTCCATGTCTCTTCTTCTAAATATCTGATAGCGCGGCTTCTTATTTCTTACCCTATTATTATTATGATACGTAATAGTTAAAAATTAGGTATCCAATAACAGCAGATAACAATCCACTTTCATAACCTAGTATGGATAAGTTTATAACATTTAACTTTTTTCTTTCTTTAAGTAAAACAATACTGCTACTGCCAGAATACCAATGTTCTAAGCAGAGATACATAATATTAAAAAAGTGGATATCGTAACATTATAAATTTTCCTTTCCAGTAAGGTTCTTTTTAATTGTTTAACACGATATGGCAAAAAATGGGAAGAAATGAAGTATTTTTATACAGTTTGTTTCTGTGAATCCAAAGAAAATACTTGTTATAGTTATAGTAAACGTTTATTAACTTTCTTTTTCTGGTTATGATAATATAATACTAATAGTAACAACAAGAAGTATTTTTTCTAATAATTCTTTTCTATATTACTTCTTATAGGAAATAGCTCGTTCTTTTCTTAAATCCTAAAATTATAAAAAAAAAATCTCTTTAATTACTTGTTTTTGACTTATAAAAGACACAGCTTCAATGTATTTTTAACTATTTGATTCATACAAATCGTGTCCTGATTATTTCTAAAAAAAATAAAGAATACTAAAAAAAAGTGGAATGCATATTCCGCCAGATCGATGTTATACACTTTGAACTCCTACTAAACATTCTGAAAAAGCCACCAACTTGTACGACTTCCTACTTGGATGCCATATAACTGTTTATCTTTAACTGTTTTCAACAACTATATCTATTGCTTTAACTCAATCTTTTTGGTACCACACAGTATTACACGTTTTTCATGGTCTAGGCTTGTTACGGTATATGATGTAAAAAAATATGCAAGAAATGATATTGACTCGGGCTTTTATATATTGAAGTGTAACCAAGTCATTAATTGAAGTAATGTCAATCTTATTTCAGAACGGGGCCTTGGCTATACTCCTTGCACGTTGTTATTCGTAACTGACATTAACTATTTATATGGAAAGATAAATAAAAGATGGATGACTAAGTGTACATATGGAGATATAAAATAAGTAAAAAGTTATGATAATAATAGATCAATTACTATTTTCAGTCAATGTCAATTTTTATGGTTACATAAAAGATAATGAAAAAATATTTCCTTGGTTACTCAATTTTTTTTTTTTGGAATGTACAATAGAATAAATTGATGGCATTACGAAAGTTACACTTTAACCTCATAAAAAACATTAACCTTTTTTTTGTGTGTGTGAAATTTGGTACCTGTTCTATTCGTATTTGTATTAGGCTCAATGCAGGTTTATGGGGTTTATGAAAGTAAAAGGGTATATCGAAAATAACGGGGTGAAAATAATGATTAATATCATTTTAAGGAGAGTTATCATATCATATGTATCTTAGTAACTAGCTTTTTCTTATTTTTTTTACAGATCCTGAATTCGCACGTGTATGCCTTCAACTTTTTTTTGAGTTTGACCCGTATCTGATCAGTACGCAGGATGTATGAGCTTATGCATTATTAGGGTCGTACCTTTTTTTTTGTATGCAGTAACAAACTTCTCTTTTACTAACTGTAACGCGAGTCCTCAACCACGACCAGCCAAAAAGGAAGTACTCTTTTTTTTTGCACAGCAAATCAAAAAATACTTTTATATTTATATAATTACATATAAAAATAGATTTCTTTTTTTTTGATGAACAAAAAACAACATCACGAGCAGTTTTTATATTATAAAAAATATTAATGCTTATCATTTTTTGCTATTACAATTATTTCTCTCCTTTTTTTTTTTTACATATTTACTCTTGGGCGTAAAAAAACTGAACGTGTCATTTTGCTCATAATAGTTTAGTCTATCTTATCAATCTCATTTATCGATCTAAATCGTAATAATTAATTTCTCTTCTTTTCTCTGGTTTCTTTGTTTTACGTACACTTATTTTTTCTTTTCCTTCGGAAGTGCACGGACGCGTTATAAAGTTTTGGTACTACATGTATCGCTTGTATAAGTGATTATTTTGAAACCCAAGCTTGTAACACATGTATTTTTAGACGGAAAATGTTTCCGTGTCGGGTGTAACACATAAATATAGACCAAGCATCTTATCCACGTTGTATCTCGGTAAAAAAAAAAAGAAAAGAAAAGTATAGAATATAATATAATGCTATAATAGTCGGGGTTTTTCTTCTTTTTTTTTTATTTTTATTATGTACAGAAAACTAAAAAATAGAAGTCAAAAGAAGAATTATATAATATAATATATAAGGAATAGTCGATGAGGTCATGTTGAGCGATAGAAAACAGTATTATATATTCCATATTTGTCGTATGGATGATGAAAAAATGATGAAATTTACGTTGTAAACAAAAAAAAAAAATTAGGATGGTATAATTCCAGACGAGAACGAAGAATTAATGGTTGAAGGTTTGGGGAAAAAAGACAGAAAATTAGGATGTGAAAGAGGAAAGAAATCAGAAATAGAAAAAATATGCAATAAAAGAAATATATGTGTATGTATCATGAAATATGGGTAATTTAAATGGAGTATCGACGACCTGCTGCCATAGCATCATCATAATAATAATCATCCCCACCTTGTACAAGTTCTGGTACTGGCGTTCCTGGATGTATTTGAATTGGTTGTTGTTGTTGTTGTTGTTGAAATGATGATAATCTTCTTGATGGATCCTCATAAAAATATTCCATATTGGGTTTCATCATCATCATCATACTAGTTCTACTACTATCATACAAATAGGGACTACTATTAACAGCACCTCCTTGCATATTATTGTTGACATATATAGCAGGATATTCATAATGAAGGAATCCACGCCATTCTTCCTTTTGGTCGCGCGATCTTGTCACCAATGTGATAGTAAATGGATGTGGGAATGCTTCATCAACTAAAGATAATTTAGTTCTATCTTCATCTGCTAAGGCTTCCAAACGAGCTTGATTCTTGTAATCAAATCGGCACATGCCTTTACTTCCATCAACTAGTGAGTCTTGTTCAAACCACCAGACAGGTGTAATGACACGTCGTACATTTTCATCTAGTACCCATTCATCGATACTAACATGTTTTGAACTTGTAAAATGAACAATGCAATTTTGACCCAAGTCGCATGATGCCTTGTTTTGTCGATATGCGAATTCCAATACAGTTTGACAATGAGGGTCGAATTGGACCCAGTCCACTTCCTGTTCTTCTTGTTGTTGGTCTCTTTCTTTTAGTGCTTCAATATTCTTCTTGTTTGCATTGCCATTTTCGGCGCCATCTCCGGTAGGGATCATTGGAAGGTGTTGTTCATTACTAACAGTGGAAGAATAACCATAATACCATACAGGTTCAAGAGTACGGAAAATACCACGAGTATCGTGAACAAAGGGACCAGATGTTGGTGTTGTAGGTGTTGATGTTGCAGGGGAATCGTCGGTTGTTGAAGAAGCAGAAGAATTAGAAACATATGGATTTTGTTTCTTTTTTTGTTGTTTATTACGTTTGTTTTTAGTGAACACTTTACGAATTGATAACATCTTTGACTATTACGACTTATGTTATTGTTATTGTTGTTATGGTGATAGAGCAATATATATATATATATATACAAATATTAAAGAAAAGAAAAAAGCGGGGAGAAAAAAGATTGTTTGAAAAAAAGTTTTTTTTTTTCAATGAAGGCGGAAATAAAGAATTGGGATGAGTTATTTATACCAAAAAATTTACTGAGATATCGAAAGCGTAGAGAGAGAGAGCGATTGTGTTTGTACTTAAAAGTAACTCATCTCATTCAACTTTTACTGCAAAGCGGAACTTTTTTTTTCCAATCGCGCAAAATAAAAAAGTTTCGTAGATACAACTTAACACGTTAAAATAATAAACCCTATGCTGCGCCCGTTTTTCTTTTTTATATTTCCCCTTTTTCTCTTTTTCATTGTTACACCAACCTGTTGGGCGTATTTATACTTAACAGTCAAAAACCCCTTTCTAATATTATAAAGTTTGGGCGTTGTGCACTTGTTTTTCTTTCTTTTTTACCAATTCGAGGCATTAATTGGCGGGGGCTCCAAAAACGGTTATATGCTCAGTAAAAAATAAAAAAACAAGTTAGTCCTGAAGGTATATTTTCTAATAGCAACATTGTTGAAACAAAAAAAAAATCTTGTGCAATTATTTGTCGTGCAATTAAAGAAAACTATTGGTCTTTTTTTTTGGGGGGTTGAATAAGACACACAAAAAAGGGTTTGAAGTTTAGCTTCATAATGAAAGAAGAGAAATGCAAAATAAAAGGATGAGTGGCGGAGATGTTGAGTGAATTGGGGGAGGGGGGGCATATGTAATATAATATAATGATAATAATAATAAATGATAATATATATATATATAAATATATATATAGATATATACAACAATACAAAAAAAAAGAATAAGGGTACTATACATAGCATACATATAATAATATAAATAATATTAATAAAAAAAGCAATAAAGTTAATGTTGTAATGATGTTGAGGACATTGATGAAAATCCTATATAAACGATAATAATAATAAAAGAAAATTAGTGATGAGTCAAATGTTTTGCTAGATGAAAACAAAATTTAAGTTTCATTATCAGATATAAAACTTTTTTTTTGCTAATATTGCGTGTGCATACCATGTTGAGCAGCAAGATTAAATAAATCTTCAGCCTTTTCTTGATCAATAGGAACAACGTTATCCCATCCATGTTGATAGAATTCGGCCAATCGATATAATGCTTCACCTACATGCGTTTCAGTTTCTTCATCATCCTCGTCTTGATCGTAATGGGACACGACTCGGCCATACCATTCAAATGCTTTGACAGCGTCGCGGGGTAAACCGAGCCCTTGTGCATAACAGTGAGCGACGTGAAGGAATGTCTTGGGGTCACCATGTTGTTGCTGTTCAGCAAAATGAAGTAAAAGAGTTGCTGCTTCGGCCGGCCGAGCAGGTACATTAGCCCAACCATATAATTCATAGAGACCACACATCATTGTTGCGGAAGTTTCTTGAGGAGCATGTTCATGAGCAGACCTGAATAATTGATAGGCTTCAGGGCAACCTCCCCTATGATTTGAATGTAATAAACGAGCCAATGCCAATTCAGCTAACCACCATCCAGGGTGGTTGTCAACGGCTTTTTGATACCATTCGCGGGCCACATCAAGATTAGGAGGAACGTGAATTCCATGTTCGTAATAGGTGCCGATAAAGAGTGTCGCTGTTTTGTCGTTCTGTGCTGCAGCTCGACAGAAATAGTCATAAGCACGTTCAAAGGCTTGGTTAACAAATCCTGGTTTACCCGTATGATAGAGTTTACCTAATTCACATTGAGCTTCAGCCGATCCTAATTGTGCTGCGCGTTCTAGCCATTGGAAGCCTTCCAGAACTGCAGTTGGTGTTGTTATAGCAGTATCAGGAATAGTCATGCGGTCATTGTTATTGTTGTTATTGTTGTTATTGTTGTCGTTGTTATAAGAATTATCTGCGTCGTCAGTTGTTGTAATCATAAACAATAACAATTGTGCCACTTGGACCATGGCGTCTCGGTCATCTTGCTCCGCTGCCTGCCGAAAATGTTGAATTGCAATGGATATATCAGGTTGTAAAAGGAACGTCGTGTTATCATGCTCTGAACGAATTCCATGAACATGATAAAGACCAATATAATAATGAGCGCGTGGGTGGTTACGAGAATCGCAAGCGAATCGATACCATTGTAAAGCTTCTAGATCTTTGTTGTGTTCGTCATCTTGTTGTTGTGATGGGACCCGGCCCTGTGCATGCATTTGACCAATACGGAACATGGCTTCGGCATCTTGAGTTTTTTCTGCCGAACGAAGATACCATTCTAAAGCGCAACGATCATCTTGTTCAGTTCCAAGACCTAATTCATGGCACTGACCCAAAGAGTTGTATGCATCAACGCAATTATCGTTTTGTGCACAAGCCAATAATTCCTAAAAATGATGTGTAATTTTTAAAAATATATATAATTTTTTTGTATGAGCGGTGTATTTTTTGTTGTTTTCGGTCAATAATGTTTCAATTTGGAATAAAATAAGAAAGTTGCTAAAATTATATCTTTTTTTATTACCTGGTAGCCAACTATGGGATCAGCTTCGTCACCACCAAGGCCGGCAATTTTATAACGAGCACGCATGACGCGCGATAAAGAATGATTATGTTCAGCAGCACGTTTGTAAAGATCTAAAGCTGCTGCAAATTGTTGTTGAGAATGCCATGATTGTGCTGCTAAAAACATAGCTTCAATATGTCCCATATCTGCCGCTTGTTCAAAACATCGAATAGCTAATTCTTGTTGGGCTTGGCGTTTCTGTAAAAGAATTTCGGCATTTTGGTCTTCATCTTCCATAATAATATCGTCACCATAGCCTTGGGTTTGTTGTTGTTGATTCTGTAATGCGCTTTTTTGGTGATATTTTCCGAGAATGACAAGCGATTCGGGATCACCCGAGCGAACAGCGCCTTCCAATAACGAAATGGCTTTGTCAATAGATGTAGTTGAATCAATAGCACCTTCTGTTACTTGTTGAGTTGTGATAGGTGTAATCGTATTCAAAGCCTCTGCAGCTGCATCTTCTGTAGAATTTTCTTCTGTTTCTGATGAACGTAATAAAAGCTTGGCAAGAGATCGCATCGATGGAACATGACCTTGTTTAATAGATTTTTGCCACCATGCAATAGCAACATCTTGGTCTCCATTTTCAAGTGCCATTTGACCTAGTGCCCAACTACTTGCTGGATATTTCGTTGCTGAACGGGTAAACCAAACAACCGCTTCGCCCAAGTTGATTGCAATGTTGTAAAGCCCACGCCAATAAGCCATACCCATATTGTATTCACCTTCAGGATGCTGTTCTTCTGCACTTGCTTGATAGTATTTGAACGCCATGACTAAATTTGGCTCATCCATACCTTGACCTTGTTGATACATGTGAGCAACTCGCACCATAGCATCCACGGTCTCAGTTTTGTGTGCTGCTGCCAAATAGAATTCTAAAGCTTTTTCCATGTTGACATCGGTACCATTTCCTTGGTAATAACAATTGGCAAGCCAGTAATAACAAGGTGGGAATTCATCTTGAGTTGCTAAGAGATTAAGTAATTGAAAAGCCAATTCTTTTGTGACACCATCCAGGTTATTAATCACGATGGGTGTATTTGAAGAATCATAGTAATATCCAAGAGTATATCTGGAGAGCATAAGCTTTGAGTATTTTCCAGCTGACATTTCGGCTAAATTATTGTCTTGAGCTGCAAGTTTATATTGCATAAATGCTTGTTCATATTGTCCCAAGGCTTGATAGACTCGAGCAGCTGCATAATAAGCCCTATATTCGGCACAAGTAAAAAAAAACCATATTAAGACTATTTTAGTTTCTTTTTTTTTTTACTTGGCATTCATTTTGAAACAAATTGTATAAAAAAAGAAACTCACGTGGTAGCACCTAATTTGACTGCTTGATTATAAATTTCCAATGCTTTTTCGACATTTGGTTCAATACCACCGAGACCATTCTGGTAATAACTGCCAAGCAATAAAGTAGCACGAGGATCATTTTGAGCTGCAGCTTTTTGTAGAAAAATAAAAGCTTGCTCATAATTCTGTGTGACACCAAGACCAGAGTCGTACAACATTCCTAATTCACGTTGAGCTGCGGCATCACCTAATGTTGCTGCTTTTCGAAACCAGTAGACCATCCATCCCCGTTTTTCTTCCTGAGTCTTCATTTGTTGGCGCAATAATCGGACATTACTATTATCATTATTATTATTTTCTGATGATGCCACGTATTGTTGTGAAGCGGCGGCAGCACGACACAAAGCTGCTAGTAAAGTCATCGCAGGTATAAATCCTTTCTTTGCTGCTTTTTCGAAACAAATTTCTGCACGACGATTATTGATCTGTACACCACCAAATCCTTTGGCGAAATAGAGACCCAAATTATACCAAGCAGCTCTATGACCTTTGCGAGCGGCTTTTTCATACCATGGAAGTGCAGCAGCATGATTACGTTCAACACCCTGTCCATTGGATAACATTAACGCAACCTATGATAGTTAATAGAAATAATTTGGAGGTATATATTTAAGTTAAATAAATGGATATATAAAAAAATATTGGATGTAAAATAAAAGAACGAATTATTACTTGGAATTCAGCATCAGTATTACCAGCTTCAGCTGAGCGATTATAATATTCAAATGCTTGAGTGCTATCAGGAGAACAAATACCAGGGATACCCTCTTCGTGACATGCAGCTAACCAATAAAGAGCACCATCTTCGTTTGGATTTTGTTCAATAAGTGTATGCAACATTTGGAATGCCGTGGCTGAGTCTTGTGTAACACCCGACCAACCATGCAAGTGATATCGAGCCACCATCAGCATTGCTTTACGACCAGCCACAGCGGCGGGTGTGTCGCCGACCAAATCGTTTGTGGTGTGGCTTGCAGCACGCATAAACCATTCATAGGCATCGCGTTGTCGCTCCATTCTCAAAAGTAATTGCGCCAAGACCAGCTGTGCTGCGCATTGAAAGGGTCCAGGAATCCTGACAGCTTTACGATAATCTTCCATAGCTCGATCCAAATTGACTTGGACACCACCTGTGCCTGTTTCATAACATGATCCAACGAGACATAAGGCACGTACATCGCCTCGACTGGCGGCTCTTCGGAACCAATGAAGTGCAGATCTTTCATCTTTGCGACCCATCAATCCTTGAGCTAACATGAGACCAAGAATACGTTGAGCAGGGGCAAATCCGGCACGAGCAGAACGGACAAGGTAACGACCAGCTTCTTTATAGTCTTGAGGTAAACTCATGGTACCCAAACGATAGTTAAGACCGACCACATATTGTGCTCTGGCATCATCTGCTGTAATAGCTGCAGTTTTGTAATAATTCATGGCTTGTTCTGGATTACAAGGTACTCCTTGACCGTTTTCATACATGATACCGAGTTTCAATAATCCACGTGCATTATCCTATATTTTTTTTATATAATATTCAGTTTTATTTTCAGATAGGTTGTGCTTATTTATATTCATTTTAAAAAAATAATATAATGGAAAATCAAAACTTACGAGCTGTGCAGAACGTTCAAGCCATTCTTTGCCTTCATCATATAGTTGTTGTTGATCAATTAATAAAATACCCAAAGCAGCTTGTGCATCAGCAAAATCTTCATTTGCACTTGCCAAAAAATATTCTTTGGCTTTTTCTAGATTTTTTTCAACACCGATGCCTTGTTCAAAGTAAACTCCGGATATATATTGACCATATCTGTTTTTTAATAAATGTATGTAGGCGTGGGGAATAGGATGTGGGAGAAGGATAAATAATTATCAGTATACAGATGCATAAAATAAAACATATTAAAAGTTTATGCATTCCCACACACACGCAGATTTTGTAACAATGAAAAGAATTTTTTTTTGCTTACTTGTTTCCATTTTTAGCGCTCGCTTCAAACCATGATAAAGCATCTGTATTGTTCTCCATTACACCTTGACCTTTTGCATACATTTCACCCAAACGATATTGAGCAAAGCCAATGACAGGTTCATTTGGGATATTTAAATCAGCTGCAGCTTTGTACCATCGAATAGCTTCTTTTTCAAGTCGTCGGGTCGTTTTGCTCTCTTCACGATAATAATCGGCCAAAGGATAGTAAGCTTCCCAGCATCCTAATTCTGATAATCTTTTTAATTGATCTAAACCAAGAGAACGATTAGCAGGTATACCCCAACCATCCAATAAACATCTGGCAACCCAAACCATGGCCCCTGGATCGTTGGTCTTTTGACTCCAATGTTGCGTGGCCTTGTAAAATTCGGTATGATCGTCGGATGTTCGTGTGGCTGCTGCAGCTTCATTCAAAACATGATAACTTTGCTGTTGGTTTTGTTCCAGTCGTTCAAGAATTTCATCTTGTTTTAGAGCGGCTTGCTGAATAGGTTGTGTTCGGGGTTGTAGCTGGAGCGGAGGAATAAGCATGATGGTCTTATCCTGACTTAAGAATAAAGAGCGGCGAGAAATGGAAGAAGAAAAGTCGGTGGCAGTTGTTATGGAAGAAGAAGTAGCAGGATCAATCTGTGAAAACAATCCACCAGATGATAAACAAAGGCTCACGTTGCTATCATCACTTGAGGATGCAAATGAATACGGACGACTGTTATTGTTATTATTATTGCTATTGCTGTTGCTGTTGTGATATCTTGGTGATTGAGACCGACGACGTAACATAGAGCCTCCGCCACTACTGCGATAGTAATCATTAGTACTTCGTCGTCTTGGATATAAATGCTGTCCTAGTGACGCTGGTTGTTCCTGTTTCTCATAAACATGATCTTGTATTTGTTGTTGTGGTTGTTGCTTAGACTGCCGCTGAGGAGTTTGTTGTTGTTGTTCGTGCTGTTGTTGAGAGGATAAAACTGGCGATGCTATAAAAATACTATTGTTGCTGCTACTGCTGTCATTGTTATTAATATGGTCTTGATTTTCAATAAGCTCACCATCATCACTTTTTACATTTTTATGACTATAATGGTGACTGAGGGTATTCAGACGTCGTGAAAGTCGTTTAAGCGTTCTTCTACTACTTATTGAGTTCGCAGTAGATGATGATGATCGAATACTGTGATGTGTACTATTGGGTCTGCTTTGTTGGCTCCCCATTATCTTTTTATATCTTCGTTAATAAATACTATTATGGGAGTTTTCGAATTGTTGCCACGCGACACACGTAATAGAAAAAAAAACAATATATATATATATTCTTTTAAGTTTATGTTTTGTTATTTAAGATAAGGGGTATATGAATAAAAATAAAAATAAAAAAATGAAAAGGAAGGAAGATAACAGGGAAAGAAAAAATGAAGAAAAAAACTAGATGTCATTAATATATATAAAGAAACGCCATGTTTGTTTTTAATAATTTACTTTTATTTCTTCTTTCTGTCTAACCGCGCGCGCGAAAAAAAAAAACATAAAAATTGACAATGTCCTTATTTGGTTATTGCAAAACATGAACAAATACGGTATAGTTGTTCCCCTTTCCCGTCCCTACTTTATTTTTTTACTCAATCAATCATACGTACCTTAAATTGTCATTTTGTCTGTTTATAATATCCCCTTTCATCTTCCCCCACATACCCGAATTGCCTTTTTTTTTAAAAAAAAAACTAAATATATAATTACTTACAAAGTGAAACGATTTTTGAAATGAAAAAAAAAAAAAAGATGATGATGATGATCAAAAAAGATCGGGATCTTGTATACTTTTTGATATCATTGTTAGAATTAAAGTGGCACTTTGAAAAGACGAAAGTACAACCCACAAAACTTAATAAAATTTATATATATATATATATTGTAGGTATGATAGCATAAGACATATAAATAAAAAAAGACTGATGGTTTTTCTTTTCTGATAATCCAAACGACGTTAAGTTTTTTTAATACAGCAACGTGTTGGCGTAATCTTATTATTATTATTATTATTTCATGATCATGATGACAACAATGATGATAAATAGTTCGCATATTACATTTTTACATTTTTTCTAACACACACAAAGAAAAACCTAACACAGATAAGCTGCATATAAATGCATATCGAATTATGATTTATTCAGAATATGTAAGAAATGTAGTAATACACAGTGTTGTGTAACAACAAATGAACAAATTATAATTGCCTTGGGCGTTTTTTTTCACTTTTTACTATTAGCATTTGAAAAAGAGTATAAATTAATGAGTAATTTCGGTTTTTTTAATGTGCTGATAAAAATATTCATTAGTAACAGTGTCCAATTATGTTTACGAAGATCTAAAATAGGTCTATTTATTATATTATAAGACGCGCAGTACTCGTCACCTATTTAGCAATTGTAGTAATATAAAATTACAATATCGCAGCAGCAGTACGACAAACAATAGTTTATTCAAGGCACTTACTATTTTTTTCTTTTTTTTTATATATCTGAGTCTACTTGTCTTGACATGCATACAATACGACATTATATAAAATATGCATACTATGTATCGGACTATAACATATTAATAGTGTACTACTGGCGCCCCTGATTCAAGGAGAACAACTTTTTTGTTTGCAAGCGAACGAACACAAAATGCGGCACTTGCTAGAATGTACAACCCTCGGACAAAGAAGAAACCAAAAAAAAATATACTGATATTTTCCTTGTGGCTTTATTTTTATATCATCAACTTCCCATCTCTCTTTTTTATTATATGCTTTTCCTTAAAAAGTAATAATAGTTGTATAATATAATGCGTTTCATCTTTGTATCTAACCTATTTTGTTATTATGTACGTATGCGTATATAAATCAAAAAGTTTTATAGGGTATTCACAACAAAAACGTTAATACTACATATATTGTCTTCCCACGTTTTTCTGTTGAACAAGTTTAATTGTACGTAGGTACGTACACATGTGAACAAGAAATTATATTATATAGTAATGCATATCATTCATATGTAGGTTTAATAATATAGTTTTCTTTTGTGCTAATAGAGGTAAGCGAATAATAAAAATATTTTTTTATGTATTTATTATTTGACATAGATATCATCAGCATTACGTACATTGTGGAGAAATAAGTAGATGTCAAAATATAAATAAGTACAGATTGTTAATCCCCGCCCCAGTTCAAAACAAAGAAATCATTCTTTAGCACATCATTTTATGTAACAATCCTAAAAAGAAATAATATTTTGTTGTTGTTATTATTGTTGTGGCACTTTGAAAATCTATATGTTTGTGCGTATGCCATTTAAAAATAAATAAATCAACTTCCCTTTTTAGGAAGGAGCTTTTGATGATAGGGATATTGATGGTTGTGGTGAATGATGTGGTTGATGAGGATCATGAGGAGGGTCTTCATTCTTAATTTTTACAACCGCAGCTTCCACTTCTTCTAATCTTTCACGCAAAGTTTTTCTAGCTAGCCGATTTTGCCAATCAGCCCATTTACTTCCATCTTTAAATTCTTTCAATAATTCTTGTTTTGTTTCTGTTACTTTTCCACGTGGTGATATAGTCTGTACTTTTAATACACTTTGTTCTTCCTTGTTTAGTTTTTCCTTGTCATTATCGTTGACAGTTGTAACATCACGTACAAAGTTGGCTAATCGTTTAATCGCGCATGTGGATGGTCGTGTCGGTAGTAAAATTTGAAAAACGTGTGGTTGATCGACATACATTTCCAATATGACGTCTGTGGGTTGTTGCAATTGTTGATTTTTTTCGTTATCATTATTGTTTTTTCTGGTGTCAGTGGTAGAAGATGAAGAGGAAAATGTATTGCTAGCTAATAATGCAGCATAAACGGATTCATCATGTAATCGTTCGGCTGTACCAGTTTGAATTAGTAACTTAGGTAGTCCATGTAAACTTTTCTTGTCGAAAACCGGACTGACAAGAGGAAGCTTCAATGTTCTGTTTGCTGCATAAAATTGAAAACGATCTAAATCATCATCAGGAAAAGATCCCATGCTTGCCTGACTTGTTCTTTTTGTGAGCGGTGGTAAAAGGGTATAATCTTGAGCATCAGATAAAACATGTTTAAAACCCATTGGTGGTAAAAAGTCCGTGGAAATGTTATTAATAATAGAATCAAAACTATGAGTTAAATCGATCCTGTATAAAATAAAGAAATTATTTACGTGTCAGTCAATCAGTTATAATGATCCATAGCTCAACCCCCGAATCTCCTAGTCCTTTTAATTTACGTGCATTAATGTGTATTATAAAATATGTACACGTAGAATTATAAATATATACATACCATGGTGATAGTGTCATTGCACCCCCAGGCAATGGTAGTCCAGCGTCACGGAGTGTTAATAACAGGGAAAATGTCAATCCACCACCAGCAGAATCTAAAATAAAATAAATGCTGATACGTTGGTTTTCTTTGTTGCTCACTCGAAAAAAAATGGACAATTAATAACAACTTACCTCCAGCAATTACAATTGATTTAGGGTCAATAGGCTCAATACCTTCGGGTGGGTCTACCATGTATAGATATGCCGCCAGTGCATCTTCTACTGCCACCGGAAAAGGATGTTGAGGAGCCAATCGATAATTTATTGCAAAAGTTTGAGAATCTGACAACTAAATATGATTTATTATTATTATTATCATGTGTTGTAGGTATGTGAGAAAAAATAAATAGTAGGGACTAAATTACTTCATGAACTAACCTTGGCTAGTCTGGCCAATAAACTTCGATAAAGTGAGTACGAACCCAAATAATATGCCCCACCATGAAGATAAAAAATGGTTCGCTTATTCTTAAGTGGTAATACAGCTTTTTTAGCACCACTACTATCACTGACATCAATGTCGTCGTTATTTTTTATATTGTTAATAGTCTTTTTGGATATCATCCATTCACCTTTAAGTTCATTGGCTCCCTTCTTATCACTTTTCCAATCCCAGCCAATTAATTCTTCGTCTTCAGCATTAAATAAACATCCGAGGTGATTGCTGGCTCGTACTCGATAGTCATTTGGTATGAATACTTTACGTCGTTTCATATCCGATGGAACCGGTGCACCTTTAATTGTTGATAATTGTTGCAAATCTTCCACGGTTTTATTACTCGAGCGTTTCAAAAAATCTGACAGGATGGCAACAGCCAAATCAAATGTAAGCGACCAAGATTTTGCTGGTGGGCCTGTAAATTAAAATTATAATTAGTTAGGTTTTACATATGGTGCATTACACAGGATTTTTTGTGTCATAATATTGTTATTTATTCTTTTATTATAATGGGCAGGATAGAAAAATAATAAATGCTACCTTTGGCATAGTGACGATAAATAGTAGAAGTGACAACAGGCATGGGTGGTATCAAATGTCCCCATAATTTTGGAGGTATATTGGTTTGAGGTTCTTTTTTCTTTGCATTATTGACAACTTGACTTTTTTGAAGTGATAATCTATGAGATGCACGATCAGTACGAAATAATCGATGTTGTATCTTTTTAACCGTTGTCATAGTAATAGTTCAACGTTATCGAAGGAACAAAATATTCGTAGTACTGTGTTTTTATTATGATGAATAAACTTTTAAGATAATAAATAAAGTAAAAAACGGAAGTGTTATGAACAAACAATGAAAATATAAAATATAAAATAAAAGAGAAAGAGCAAAAAAAAGGCTTAAATAAAAATATACAAATAAAAAGAACAAAAATATGTTGCACAGCAACAAATAGCGCGGCTCTTTTTTATGAATCTCTCTCCATAAAAAAACACCAAAAAAGAAACTCAGATCTTTTTTTTTTTATATTACAAAAAGTACAGTTATTCGTGTTACGTACACTACTTTTTTTTTTGGGACAACGAAATAACGACTATATAAAAATGACAGATCCCAATCCGACAGATGCCGGCATCATTACTGTAGGTGAAGAAAGATGGATTCCTGGATCCAGGAGAGCTGACGGATCTTATCGACCCGCCCGAAAAGTTCGGGCTGGTTTCACACCATTAGAAGATGTTCAACGTTATGCATCGCCAAAAGCAAGACAACAAGCTGAACAGGAACAACAAAGTCAATTACAAATTCAACAACAACAACAAAAACCAACAAAAGAAGCGAAACCACACTCACAACCTGCTCCATCAACGGATAGTTCACCAGAAGAACGAAAAATTCGAAACTTACAGAAAAAAATTAGACAAATAGAAGAATTGGAACAGAAATTGATTAAAGGTGAACAATTGAATGATGATCAACGTGGAAAAGTGAAAAAGGGCAAGGCACTACGTGATGAATTGGCAAAATTATTATCATCATCAGCAACAGCATAATTTTACATTGTTATATTTTTTTTTGTTTTGTTTGTATATGATATTATTTCTAGTCTATTCTTTTCTTTTCTTTTCTTTTTTTTATAAATCTAAACAGATTAATTTTTTTATGGTTTGTTTCTTCAATGATGCTTATTTTCCTTGGTTGGTTTACAAAGAATATAAACGCGGTCAAGATTGGGATTCTTTTTATAAATATAAAGAAAAATTGCTAAGTTCGTAGAGAACTTTCAATTTTTTTTTTGTTTTTTCTCTTTATTTTTTCATCTTGTAAAACAAGGAAAGCTTTAATACTCTTTCTTGGGGAGAGATTGAATAGAATCATGCAACATCCGCAACAACCTCCTTTTATTGATCATGATAAAGATTCGTGGCATGATTTCATGGCATCTGAAGATGATGTATGGGGTAATCCAGTATGTTGTTGTCATGGAATTCCTTTTTTATTTAATATACTCAATTCTTCATTGTATGTCAAAATTTCTAAAAGGCATTTTTTTATTACATGGTAGATGGAAGAACCTCCTTATGGATGGGAAAGAATAGAAGAAGATCCATTCATGGATATGGTCGGACCTCCTCCACATCATGATTTTGAAGCTGCAAATAATAATAATAAAAAAGATAAAAAAAAGAAAGATAAACATCGCCATAAAGATAAACATTCATCATCATCCTCGTCATCAACAACATCTGATATAAATGATCATCATTACGACAAAACAGCAACAGCTACTGAAGATAACGAAACAGCACAACCTACAATAACACCCGAATCTGAATCTGAATCTATAGAATCAACCGTTGAGCCAACAAAATCATCCCTTGTCGAATCTCCTGTCATTGTCAACAATTCTCCATCTCCTTCATCTAGTCCAATAATGACATCTGTCACTGAAGAGAATGACAATAATGATAATATAGCAGAAGGTGTATCGACATCTTTTGTTATTTCAACAGTTTATGCTATCAACACAGTGATGCCCGGATCTTATCCACATATTGATTATAATGGAGTTGACTATAGACAACTTGGTCAAATTGGTGTATTTACGGATGGTGGATCGCATGAATTTCATGTCGCTTCTTTTTGGAGTTCATTTGTTGTTGCTTTTGTTGTTCTTTTCATGATACGCGTTATTTAATTTTTTTCTTTCTCTTTTTGTTTTACTTTATTTATGTTTTTTTTTGTTTTTACATAATATGATAATGTTTATTCCTCTGTTTTATTCGATGTGTGTATGTATTTCTGTATTCCGTTATGTTGTTTTTTTAAAAATAATAATAGTTTTTAATAAAATAAAATAAAAAAAGTTCCTTCTTTTTAGTCCATACTACCAAATAATAGTTTGCTTTTTTATTTTATACACATAAAAATAAGAGTCATGAATTTACAGTCTATCGATAATAGCCTGCAATTTGTCTTCAGAATAGATTTTGAAATTTTCACTGGCGGTTACGGAAGCAACTTGTACATTTGCCTTATTCAATTTTTCTTCCATTACGGATTTAAGTACGGTTAAAGCCAAGGTCTCGGCTTCTTCAAGGGTCATTGACTATTAATCAAAAAGGAGGAGAAGAAAAAAAACATTTAGTTTTTAATACTATTGGTTCCTTTCTTTAAAATAAAATATACAAATGATAAATGATAATAGAAAAGGCAAATTCATTTACTCTGTGGTATTCTTTTTCAAGTTCATTTTGTGCACCTTCGGAACCAGATCCAATAGCCTTTGCAGTATATGCCATGAATGTTCCTGATGGATCAGTATGGAAACTATATATCAACAGCATAAAGTCGTTATAGGTTATTTTATAAAAAAAAGAAACATAAATCAGTATCTTTTTTTTATCGGCTGTCATTTCTCCTTCCCCTTCCTCAGATGAAAACTTACAGTTGAGGACCCTTTTCGTCCACACCAGCAATAAGCAATGCAACACCGAAAGGTCGACTCTATTTGAAAGTAAAATTATTTTTAATTCGATTATCCTTTATCGAATTCGAATATATATATATCCAGTTCTACTAATTTCAATTATATTTTACCATGACAGCTTCTTCACCATCCGCACTTTCACCAAATCGTAAAGCCAAATCACAAGTGCTTTGTGTCAAACTTTCGACCTTAAGAGGTTCGTCATATGTGAATCTGTGGTTCTAATATAATTCATATTTTTTTTAATTTAGTATAAAATATTCAATTTTTTTTACATGCTGCCTAATAATAATAGTAATAATAGAAGTGATAGATGTACCTGTGCTGCAACACGACCGTAATCTACCAATGTTCGAGCATCAGCTACCATACCACTTAATGCTACTGCTAAATGTGAATCGACTTCCATAATCTTTTCAATGGAACTTGCTTCCAATAATGGTGAAGAAACACGTTTTTCTACTGCAAGAATAACACCTTTTGATGTTTGAATACCAATGGCTGTTGTACCCAACTATATGCATAAAATAATATATATTACGTGTTTAAATATATATCATATAGTCATTTTGAGGTACACACACACACATAAAAAAGACGTTTCCAATGTAAAATGCGTGACAAAAGAAATAGATGTATATATATACCTTGATAGCTTCGATAGCATATTCAACTTGAAATAATCGTCCTTCAGGTGAAAAGGTATTTACACCACGATCGTATTCACTTCGAGTCATAAACATGGTTATAGCAACAACAATAAAAAAATGCTAAGAAAAAAAAAAAGAGGTATGCAGCAAAATAGCGAGGCCGCGTCAGCCAAATATTGATGGCAAAAAGCAAGCGCGTAAAAAAGGTAATTTTCGTACTCAGTCCGAACTTTCCTTACGGCGTTGGTATCCAGAATTTACTGCCATATTTTAAGTAGTCCATGATGGACAACCAAGTATTTTACTATCAATGCAACTTATATCGAAAAGAAACCAGAAACATACACTTTTTATGTAATATCTAAATGTAATGAATAAATAACAGTAATTTAAATAAAGCACTATTAACAATACATTAAAAAAAATGAAAATTATACTTCATATAAAATCGAAATAGAAATAGTTGCATAAAGGTACGCACTAACTTTTCTCTATTTAACTTTGTATAATAAAAACTTTATATGTTATATATTACTGTTACTCTAGTTAGACATGTAATGCCAAAAGTTTTTTGTAACAATATGCGTGCCGTCTTCAAAAATGTAGCTGTTATATTACATGTTTGTGCTGCAATAATGTTTGTATATGGATAAGTCATTAATAGATTTTCAATGTAGAGTTATATACGATAATGTTGTAAATACAAATTAAGCGTCATACAAATGATGCAAAGAACAACTTCAAATTTTACAGCTGTACTTTTCGCTTGTTTCCAACAAATTCAATATTGCATTGGTTATTCATCTCTGTACAGGAATCGTGAGCTTGATATAACTGTTAATTTGAGTAGTAGCATATAATGGGTTTGAAGTAGCAATATTTGCATGATTAAAAAATACATACTACGTACGTATATAATATTAGAATTGTCGCCTAGTACATAATTTTATGCTTTCTAATATCAATCAAAAGTAATACATTTAATGCGTACATGCCTAATAATAAGAATATCAATATACATGATAGAATGGGAACAGAAAAAAAAGTTTATTATTAATGAATAATGGTAATGGAAAGTAATAAGAAGGGTAGATGTGTTTTTCTATTGTCTGCTGTCTATGATACAAAGTAAATAAAATCGTATACTCATGGATAAAACATAAAGATATTTTAATTGTGAATAAAAAAAAAATAGTAAAATCAATGAGAAAAAAAAGATACATTATGTTTATATATATAAATAGTCTATCGCTTGGTATAAACAGTATTACAACGATCAACAAAAGCTTGAAGCATCATTTTAGAAACTTGTTCAAAAAATACAGAAGATGCTTGAGCGTGAAGTGGAGAAGCAAATTCGAATCGAATATTAAAATCAACAAAACATGATGGATGCTGTAATGCATTTGGTTGACTTAATTTATGAGCTGGTAAATTAGGTGTGAATCGCCAAGTTGTAACAAGTTCTTTAAATAATGTAGCATCGCTTGAAACTGCCTATAATAATAATATATATATTACATGAGCTTTATACACTAAAGAACAAGAAGATATATATATATATATTTACCTCAACGAATTTAGGATATTCGCAAGTAACTTTGGAGGTATATTTCTCTTCAAACATTTTAAACCCTATACCCAATTCACCATCAAATAGCGTTTTGTTGTGACCCATATTTCGACTACTATAAACTTTTGAGAAGGTACAGAATGGCACGAATTGTTCATAATCTTTTACATTGGAGACGACATTATATACTTGTTCCTGAGAAAAGCTATATTTGTTATTTGTTGTTACTATTGTTGTCAGTCCAAGTTTTAACTGTGAATAATATTGATTAATATAATAATAAAAACAATGTTTTTACTTTAATAATTGTCGTTCTGAATGTTCTTTTCGACTAGAAGGTAAAATGTCAGGCATTGAAAAAAATGACCGAGATTGTATAGAAGTTAAAGTTGATCGCGTGGCATTTGGAAAGCGTGATGCCAAGACTCTGAGCGACATTTTGTTATTTTATACAGGGTTTCCAACAAGTAATGTCGCAGCCAGTAGAAATCAATGTCGCGGGCCAATAAAAAGTTCAATTGCTTGGCACTCCGGAAAATATATTTGTTATAGGGAAGCAGCATTTTTTTACAAACTTTACAATCAAAACTATACATCATCGAAACTTTACATCATGGTACAATTTTTTTTATGAAGATGGACAGGGAAATGCTGTTGATGAGAACGGCAGACCTGAACCTATGGATTACATTGTCGATCAAAGACTTTTTGCACTCGAATCGCTTACGTTGCACACAGAATATTTGCAATGTGGAGCATTTTGATTATGAAAGAGAGAACAGAGATAAAGACTCGTATATGAGAGAAATGACAGAAAAACGTACATATACTCGATATACTGATCAAGACAAGACCAGATTTTTTAAACTGAAAATTGATAAGTGTTTGAGTGCTTCAGCAGCTGCGAAACAGTTGGGTATACATGTTCGTGCTGCGCAGCGATGGGTAAAGCAGTATGAAGAAAATCCTGATTCCATCTTTGGTAGTAAGAAACAAGGCCGTAAATGTACCCTTAATGAGGAACACAAAATGGCAATTATTAAGTATGTTGATTCTAACCCCTCTGCTTCAATTGTGGATATAACTGAGCACGTAATGAATGAATTTAGGCATAGTGATCTAAAGGTTTCCTGTAGCACAGTACATAATTTTATGAGGACAGAATGCAACTTATCATTGAAAAAAGCAGAGTTTCACTCTTTGTTGAAAGAAATAGTGCAGAGAAAATTAATGAGCGTCATGATTGTGTTCGAGAATGGGATGAAACAGATATGGACTTCTTGACAAACTGTGTATTTCTTGATGAATCACCATTCCATATAAATATGAAACGTGCAAGAGCTTGGTCAACAGTAGGTACTCCTGCTGTTGTAACTGTACCAACTACAAGAGCAAAAACCACCACGGTATTGGGAGCCATCTCTGCTTCAGGATTAATCAAAGTTAGTGTAAGAATACCTAGTCCTAGTAAGAAGAGAAAAGCTGGTCAAGAATCTGGAATTCTAAGCACTGGAACCGTTACTGGTCACTACATCAGCTTTTTAAAGGAAACATTAGATGAAATGGATAAACATCCACATATGAAAGGGCGTTATTTGATTATGGACAACGCCCCGATACACACTTCCAATGATATTGCAAAATATGTTGAGTATCGTGGATATCGATGTGCATATCTTCCTTCATATTCCCCTGAGCTCAATCCAATAGAACATCTCAATTTTGGTCTGTTGCAAAGAGTAAGATGAAACGTCAACGGTTCTTACAACAGGAGACCTTATCGACAAGAATCCGTGAAGCATGTAATAATGTAAAACCAACAGACTTTATTGGATTCGTTTCTCATTCACATAGATGTTTAAATAAGTGTCGTAGAAAAGAGAGCCTGTAAAGCTACAGCGACGTCAGGTAATAAATAACAACGTAAGTATAAAAGGTAAGTGATTTTTATTTATTTATTTATAGACGAATCATCAAAATTGATAAAAAATAATGCTCAAAAAGCTCTTTATCAAAAAGCTTGAATCAACCTTCATAATGTAGCTTCTAAAAACAGGCGACATGTATACTTAAGCAGGCGCCATCAATTTTACATTAATTTTGCTGCCAAGTGACATTAAATTCGAGTTTCACTGTGGACACACCCCTCAGACACCCTTAAAAACACATATAGTGAAGAAAAGAATGGTATCTGATAATAAACGCCATTTTTACACATTATATCAAATAATATGCTTATGAGATTTATGTTTATGATATAAAATAAAGCGTTTCATTAGTCGATATAGCAATATTTTCACGGTTTATAGGTTCTTAAAACTCTGGAGAAAAAAAGGGTATAGAGATTGAACATAGTTATTTATGTCTTTCCTTGTATATAATATACTATTATTTCTGTACATATTTTAGTATATAGCATAATAGGTACAATCATCTTTGCTTGTTATAATGTGAAAAAGGTATTTTGTTATCATATATGATACGTTTTCCTACTATCCTTTCAATTTAATAAGGGTGTGTCCGTAGTAAATCCTTTAAATTTTACTGAGTGCGACATTACTTTTTGGAAATCCTGTATATGTGAACCACTGTTATATGCAATGGAAAGACACATGACGTTGGCAATTTTCTCAGCAAAAGTTATGTACTGCATCGTTATCTCTCACAACCCAAAACAGTATTACATATATACGAAACATAACATGAACCAATATCCAACATGATGATATTTGATGAGAAAGAATGAATGGCACATCGAATTAGTAACTCCATACTAACGACGATTACCAACAACATTGGCACAAAGTGCATTATTGTCCATGATATTTATCATAATGTTATAAATAAAGATGGTTATAGTTAAAAGAATGAGGGAATTATTAAACAAACTTGACAATTATTACTATGTATAAGTTAATGTCAACGATTGACAAGGATAAAAAAAATATATTAAACGTATTTTACTGGATCAAACTTATTTTTTGATTAAATTAAAGATGACAAGAGGTATTTGTTAATTTTCTACAAACCGAATATTGATTTACTTTATAAAGAGCTTTTGAAAGTAAGGAAAGAAGAAATGGAAGAATCGCAAATAAATAATAACGGATGGAGAGAAAGTGGAAAGGTGAAAATAATAATAACTAACAAGAGCAAATAAATGATGGAATTTTTGTTTGCAGGCAGTGCTGTTTTGTGTTTTGTGCTTTGTGATACTCTTTGCCAATTTTTGTAACCATGAGAGCTTATTCTTCTGTTCTATGGGTGCATCCTTAGCGTCCTTGTCCCAGCGAGAGAGAACATCATGCCGGTGGTGGGTATGGCCAATACTTATTGCAGTTGGAAACAAGACATATTCTGCCGTGGCAGGTTGAAGGATTTCCCATTTCCAGATACACACAAAAAAAATCGCCCCACAATACCCTAATGCCACCACGTGTGTGGTTTCAACAGTAATTGAACTGCTGAACTGAAACCCGCTACTGGTTCCCAAAACACGTAAATAATCCCGTCCGTTGCAAACATGATCCATCTTTCTAAAACAAAAAAAACAAGGCGTATGAAAAACTGATGAAAGCTTGCAAACAAGCGGATAAGGCTTGGCACGAAACAGACCAAACAAGAAGTCAACTGAAAGTTACGCGGGCGAATCTTTATGAATTAAACAAGGCTAAGCACAAGCAACCTCTCCTTCAACAGAAAAAATCAAAGGCTATTATTATAAAATAAAGACGTGTTTTACATGTTATTTTTTATATACATTGACAAAAAAAAGTGTATTATGCAGATAAGAGGACAATTAGTATTTAAATCACTTGTCATTAAATTATTACACCACGATATGACAAGCAAATTGTTGTTCATGTTCGTTATTTCCATATCTAACATAACATCGTATTATGGCACCACCGCCGAATGTTATTCTCGTTCATTCTATTTCTTATTACGAAACACGACATACAGTAGCTTTGGTGAATTCGTTCCTCATGTGCAGTTATTGGAGAAAGATTGAGCAAAAAAAAAAACAAGAAATCAAACAATATATGAAAATATAGCCAGTCAAATGAAAGCATAATTTTTTACTATTATGAGTAAAATGAGGCAAAAGATATATTACGACAACATTTTGAAAGGATTAGTGGGGTTTTGTTGTTGTTTTCTGCGCTAAGATCACTTCCGTTATAAAAATTCAGTGTCACATAAAAAAAATAGAAGGTGATGTAATTCTAGCATCGTGCTGGTCCTTTGTTTTTGTTTATTACCTAAGAATTGGAGTAAACCGGTTTCAATCTATTTTGATCTATTATATGCAAAAACATTGAACCATTTAATTTTTTTTTTTTTAAAAAACCGGGTGAGGTTAAAATTTTATTACGGCATATACATGTATGAAAATGGATCAAAGGGATGTAACACCAAAAAAGAGAATAGTACATATAATTCATAAACTAGAATGACAATCTACTAGCTATTACAATAGAGAAACAGAATCTAAACAAATGGAATGTTTTTTTTTTTTGGTAAATATATATATAGAGACAGAGAAAATTAAAGAAATTGATGTTTCGAGAACAAGGACGGACTAATCATCAGAGGGGGCTTGCAGCGAGTGAATAATGTTTAAAGCCGAACGAGAAACTTGTATGGGGTCAAAAGGATGATTATTGAAAATCAAATTCCAGTATGAGCGCCATAGGGCCAGCAAAGTTCCTTGGATAACATTAGTGTATTCAACAAAAGCGTGTGTGGGTATCAGATCCCAGCGAAGATCCATAATGACCTGAAGAAGGTTACGTTCATCAGGCTCACAAAGAAAGATTGATCCCCATGTATGAGTCCAAACTGACCAGCGTACTGGACAGCTGAATAAAAAGTGAGAAGAACTATCAATTGTGGTATGACAAAGTTGACAGATATTGGTTGCGTGATGTTCCGGGATTAATTCATGTAAACGTTGTGAGGTGGGAAGAGTGCGATGCACCGCCCTGAACCAGAGATTACGCCCTGCAGAAAACATGGAGAGAGACCAAAATTTGGTCCATTGGGCTGCGGTAATTCCTTTAACACGAGGAGAACAATGAATGTGTTCATTAGTATATGATTTTCTATAACGTCAGGTGCTGGTTGGTGTGGTTGATGAAAGCAAAGTACAAGAATCTAATAGAGACGAAGCATCATTGTTGCCAAGATCACCGGAATGGCTGGCTAATGGTGATGAAGAGTCGAAACATAATCGTGCAAAAAAGAGGCGAGGTTGAAGTTTGAATGCTAGAATACTGTTAACGATTTTTTTTGAAATCTGTAGATATTGGCGGTGGCCATCTGCTGGAAAGCGTGGACGTAGATATTGGAGATTTGTATCAAAAAAAAATATATTATCTGTTTTGATTTTATGAATAGTCGAATGTTGAGCGGTAATTTCAGTATACGCAAAATTGCCTTGTGGTTGCACAGTGGAACAAACCGGTAGTTGTAATGCTAGGCGAGGTGATAGTACTAGTTGATCTGTCTGAACCGATGTGCGATCAAAAGTAGAAAATAAAATATTTGAGAAGAGTTCAGGCGTTTGCTTTCATGATGGTGAGCAGGCATCAGGAAAAACAAATAAAAGTCGATGATCAGAGAGGCTTGGGCTCAAAAATAATAGGTGATGTACAATATAAGGAAGAGTAATATCTGTCGGTGATGAGAGATCATTATTATAACTATTGTTCAAATTTGATGCAGAATTGGGATAATATAAAACCGGAACGAGCCAACGAAGACAGAGAGCATGCTGTTGTAGTTGTGGATCAAGTAATTGAACCCCACCTTGCGATCGTGGTAGACAAAGTTGATCGAAAGATGGTTTTGGGAAGGTCTGATGGGTCATGAATTTGTATATAATAGATTTTAGCTTTTTCCAAAAAGTACCTTGAGGTGCACCAGTTAACCTTAGAACATGCCATAATCGTGATAAAATGAGAGTATTCATAATCGTAGCACGTCCTCAAAGAGATAAATGGCGTTGAAGATGTATATTACATTGATGTTGAATAGATAGTAACAATTGAGACATGTATTGATTGAGCTGCTGTCTTGAAGAAAAAAGAGGGAAACCCAAATAAACAATAGGTTTGGTGTTGTGGCAGTCATGACATTCAGGGAAACCTTTTTCTACCAGTTTGCTGTCTAATTAAAATAATAATAGTAAATATAAACTCATTAATTTTTATTTTATTCTTTAATTTCATTATATAAAATTGAATTCATCTTACTACAAAAAAATGGATATTGATAATTTTCAACAAGATTTAAAAAAAGAATTAGAAAATGAAGTTAATAAATTAATTATAAATAAATGGACATTTTTGAATCAACCATGGCCTGAAATGATAAATAGATTTAATCATAGAACAAAAATTAAAGATTTTAAAAATAATAGTATTAAATATATTAAAGAAGAATTATTAAGAATATTAGGATATATTCCGGTATTTTATTTTTTAACTTATATTTATGGTGCTAATGAATATCCTGGTCCATATAGAGAAATAGAAAAAGGTTTACTTATTCTATATCATATAGTTTGTGGTGAAAATGGAACTGATATGGAAAAATTTATTCCTTATAGTAGTTTTTATAATATTTATAAAAGATTTTGGATTACAAATCATAATAATATTAATAAAAAAGTAAAAGTAGATTTAGAATTATCATTTTCTAATATAAAAATCCGTACGTATTTTAATTGCAAAAATAAATAATCCTATAGGTTTTGAAAATGTTACACTTTTTATCGATGGTCATGATAGTAAAATTAAATATTATAAACCTAATGAAAAATCCAAAGATATGTATTCATATAAACTTAAAGGAAAAGGTATTAGAACACAAGTAGTAGTAGATATGAACCAAATGATTTTATTTGTATCTAAAAGTCAAAAATGTGCCATTGGAAATGATGGTACTATGTTTCTTGATATGAATTTATATAAAAAGATGCATATAGCTGACTGTCTTGCTACTGATGGTGGTTATACACAATTTTTTTCTACTTTTCGAGATAATGCATTAGAAGCTGGATATGAATTAAAGTATCATAATTTTCAGTTTCCTATTAGAAAAGAGAAAGAAAATAATTTAACAATTGCTGAAAAGAATTTTAATAAAAAATTTGGTTCATTTCGTTCTGAAATAGAAAACCATTTTTCTGTTTTAGGATCAAAATTTAAACGTTTTACAAATAATCGATCATCCTTACAAATTTCTGATATAAAAATATATAATTTACAATTCAAATTAGCATGTATTTTAAAAAATATGGAATTATTTATTCAAAAAAATGAAATTGAAGAACAACCACATCACCGTTTATGGTATAGTGACGATTTTGAATTTCCTAGTAAAAAAAACAAAGCTAATATTGTATTTACTAATGAACGTGAAGTTGATGTTAATTATAATGAAATGTTAAATCTTCAAAATAATATATTAAATTTAGATATATCTGAAAATAGACAAGATATAATTGATAGTGATGATGAAATGGATGATAATACAAAAAAGAGAAAATTAAATGAAAATAAATCTAAAAATAATTATGAAGTAGAAAAAATACTAGATCATAAAGTTGATGATAATAATAATTTTGAATTTTATGTTAAATGGTATGGTTATTCACATTTGGAAAATAGTTGGGTAAATCAAGATAATTTTAATACAAGAGATATAATTGATAAATATTTAAAACATAATAATATTCAATAAAAAAAATTGCATAGAGTACCCTAATAAAAATAAATAATTCTTAAAGAATAAATTAATTATATTATATTTAAATATTATACTAAAAATTAAGATTAATACAAAAAATCTTATATATAATAATAAAAATTTTACTTTAATTTTTTTTTGTTTTTTTGTTTTTTTTTTCTTTTTCTCCTCATAGTTCCATATTTTAGCTTATAATGCATGACGTAAACATATATTTATGGTATCTTTTATATATTTTAAAAAATTCAATTTTTAAATTAAAAATATGCAAATCTATTGACTTTCTTGAACTCACAATTATATTAACTAGCCTCCTTTACGATTCCATTCAGGCTGAGGTTTCCCAGACAAAGAAAGAGAAATGGTCTTATGTGGGTATGAATCCAACAAATTGATGATCAGATAAGATGGCTTATAATAAAGGCTCAATAGCTAAGGTAAAGAGGATCGGGGACAAAGGATCACCTTGTCGAAGACCCCTGTGCTGAGTGATGGTATTGCTAAGATAGCCGTTGATGTTAATACTAATTTTGGTATTGAAAAATAAATTAATTATGCTCTTAATGGTGGATGCTGGAAAGCCGAACTTTTCCAAAACTCGTGATAAATACAATGGGTGAATCCGATCATATGCCTTTTCGAAATCGAGCATTAAACCCAGTGTTTTTGAGTTTGATTGCTGTTTTGCTTGTTCCATCATTAGTTGTACTAGTAGCCCATTATCTGCAATAAATCTATTTGGCAGAAAACCAGTTTAATATAGCGTAATTAAAGGTGGTACGACTTGTATTAAACGCTTGTTGAGAGTTCTCATAAACATTTTTGCATCACAGTTGATAAGGCTTAATGGACGCCAGTTTCGCAGTGAAGATAAATCCCCTTTTTTAGGAAGAAGTACTAAACAAGTTTCTTGCCATGAGAATGGATAAAACGCGTCTTTGCAAGCTTGTGTGTAAATTGTCATAATAATATCAGTGTAAAGAGGATGTTGAAAGAAAAGGTACCAAAAGGAATATGATAGTCTATCAACCCTAGGACTACTCTTCTTAGGAGACTTTTTTGCAGCCTCTTGTAATTCGTCTATGTCAAATTCATCTGATAAAGACTCAGCAGCTGAAGAGTCGAGACAAGAGGTGGATGGGTAATATATTAATGATGCTGTCAATTGATTCATCTATAACATCATCAGGTGTATATAAAGACTGATAAAAATGCGTTGCTGCCTCCTGCATTCCTATTGGGTCAGAATGTAGCATACCATTAGTTGGATGTTGGAGCTGTGCAATATATCGTGATGCTTGCCTTTGTTGGATCGTGCGTTTTAAATATCCTGCAGAGATTTCGCTTTTTTCACGCCATGTAGTACCAGAGCGGATGACTAAAATATCTGTAATTTCTTTTTGAAGTCTTGAAGTGTGGCAATTTGAGTCTCAATAGTTGGAAGAATTTGAGCCCATAGAACAGGTGACTTTTGTTTGCAGAGAAAATTATTCCGTTTACTTTGTAAAGCTTTCAATTGTTTTTGACGCCAAGATCCACTAGTGTTCTTCACGGATCGGATCGGATCGGATAACAGGGCTATCCGCATCCGCATCCGCAAATGCGGATACGGATGCGGATGCGGATGCTGCGGATGCGGATCGGATAGCGGATAATATCAAGTGA